>JALJCO010012215.1:0-30587 GCA_023101725.1 Atherinomorus stipes | reverse complement strand
CCTGGTTCTGGTCCTGGTGGAGGTTTTCCTTCCTGGTTCTGGTCCTGGTGGAGGTTTCCCTTCCTGGTCCTGGTGGAGGTTTTCCTTCCTGGTTCTGGTCCTGGTGGAGGTTTTCCTTCCTGGTTCTGGTCCTGATGGAGGTTTTCCTCTCCTGGTTCTGGTCCTGGTGGAGGTTTTCCTTCCTGGTTCTGGTCCTGGTGGAGGTTTCCTTCCTGGTTCTGGTCCTGATGAAGGTTTTCCTCCTGTTCTGGTCCTGGTGGAGGTTTTCCTTCCTGGTTCTGGTCCTGGTGGAGGTTTTCCCTCCTGTTTCTGGTCCTGGTGGAGGTTTTCCTTCCTGGTTCTGGTCCTGATGGAGGTTTTCCTTCCTGGTTCTGGTCCTGATGGAGGTTTTCCCTCCTGTTTCTGGTCCTGATGGAGGTTTTCCTTCCTGGTTCTGGTCCTGGTGGAGGTTTTCCTTCCTGGTGAACAAACGAATGAGTACTATTATCCTGTGAGCTCAGAGTTTCTCTAATTTTGTTTCCGTTGTTTTCTGGGTAGCAGCTGCTCTTCTCAGCTGTACTACGGAAGCGCGAATCATGAACACGCGGCCTTGAAAAGTGTGTAGACCCTGATAACTAACAGGAAGATAAATCTGGACTCACAGGACAATAGTACTCGTTCGTTCATTCATTCAACTTAAAGTATTGGTGAAAATCAAGGAATTTTGCTGCAGATAATGTCTTCTATAGTGACTGCCCCGTCTCCGCCATTATACTACACTGAAGGGCGACTCAGGGTAATATCTTCCGAAGGACTCAAAGTGATGCAGAAACTTTCCCGGTGAGTAAATGCATGTAATAACTCCTAGAAACAAGGTCCAAGTTGGAAAAAAAAGAAAGTTATCGTTTAACGCTACAGGAACAGAGAGGACACCTGCTTCATGGGTGCCCATACCCAGACATGGACTGAAAATCCAGTTATCTTGTATGGCTGCATGAGTTATGAATGCCATCTGCAAACTTCATCACTTTGTTTTCCACATAAGCCCAGTTTTAATTGTCTTGACTGGGCGATGTTGAAGCAGCATCCACAGACAGTTGGTGTGAGCATCCTCCACCTCACAGCAATGTCTGCACTTCTTGAACAGGGAAGCACATTGTCTGAACCCACTCTGTATTTCACAGGCAGACCAAATGCTGCCGTCTTTGACATCCCATTAAAGAGGCTGGATGCAGTTTCCAGGCTGAGGAAGGAGGAACCATGGAGGTGGAGCGTTGGCTTGAGTCATACTGCCATCTAATAAAAACTCACACATCAGCAGGTGCTTCCCAGATGCTGAGTTACACACAAATATAGATCTGATTATTGAAGGGGGTGTTATACTCTGTACATACTCCAGGGAAGATGCAGCTTAAGCAGCGGCAGCACAAAGACGGCTGCTGTTCTGCCAAGGCGGGCCATCTATATTTGAGCTAAATATGTTCACATTTATTTGACCATTCTTAGGACTTGGGCCAGCTCAGACCTCTTCCGTGTGCATGAGGAATATCCAACTGGCCTTGTGCAGACAGCTCGGCCCCTGCAGCTTCAGCCTAATAAATTGTAGAACTAATTCATCCTGCTTCAATTTAACTGTTAAAGCAATATGTGTAGCCGCGAGGAGCTGAAGGCAGCGTGCAGTCAGAGTCTCACTGAGAAGTGTAGAGTGTGCTGCCTGCAGGGACTTAAAGTAGGTCATGTCATGGAGGGGACACGCTGGCATGGAGAGAGGATGTGTTCACATTGTACTGCAATAGATTACTTATTCCTATAATCAGGGAACGCAGTTAAAATGAATTCAGTGAATCGGGCCGAACTCCTGATAGTCTTATGAATGTGGGGTCTGAGTCATGACCTGGATCAACTTTTTTGATGATATTTCTGAATTGTGGTAGTGGTCGGTTGTTCTTCGTGTGTTGAATCAAACACACAGTGTTTGGTGAGCTGATGTCTCGTGTACGCTCTGACCAGTTTCACACACCACACATGTTCCTGTAAATATCACTGAGCTTCAGCATTTGCTGAAGGAGCTGGTTTGGCCTGATTCACTTTGTAGCTGCAGCAATAAAAGGAGCTGAATGTTTAAAGTGCATCTTTCATGTTCTTTGATAATAGCAGAAAATCACCCTAGAGGAGGCAGTAACTGCTTTTTCTCTAAATTGGAAAAAAGAAACAAAAAACAGGAAGTGTTTCTTTGAAAGGGAGGGGATCTCATCCAGAAACACCACACAGTTGGGGCGGCAATTAGCTCAGTTGGTTGAGCAGCCGCCCCATGAACAGAGGCTACAATTCCTCAGCGCAGTCGGCCCCGGTTCTGGATTCCCAGTCCAGGTCCCTTTGCTGCACTGTCACTCCCCCACTCTCTCTGCCCCTCTCCTGTCGCTACACACTGTCATATAAAGGCCACTAGTTCCCCAAAAATCCTTAAAAAAAGAACCACCACACAGTTTTGGAATCATGTGACCTCTGACAGTAGGTGAAGTCATGTGATTCCACAGCTGACTAATGCTAAACAATAACTGATAAACCAGAGCATCATCCGTCTTATTTTTCCGTCCTCTTTCTGAACCTCACCTCTACAGCTGAAGCTGAACTCTCCCGGCCGGCACCTTTCTTGATTGTTGCCAGAGACGTCCTCTTCTCCTTGGACTGACTCGGCCACAGCAGGGTCCTGGCAATGTTGGCTTAGCTTAGCTTTTGGAGCTTCTGCATGTTTCAGTGTTTGTTTCTCGCTGTTCTTCTCAACATCTGGAGCTCAAAGCTGGAAATGGGATTCATAAACACCCATACACATGATCCGTGGTAAAAACGCTCTGCGCTGGCCCTCCCATTGTTTTCCTACAGAGAGGCGGTGCTCTGACTCACGAACCGTGGGGAGACGACTCACTCCGCCCACAACCCTCAGGACTACTGCCGCATCAGATCTGGACCCGTGTTTTCTCCGCTGCCTCTCAGCACAAAATCTTGGGAAAAGCGAGGATTTCTGACCGCAGGCAACTACAAGAGGAAGGAAGCTGACTCTCCTGAAACGTTCTCGGTAAACTTCCGCAGACAGGTGACAACTGAAGAGATCAGTCCAGAGAAAAGCTCCAGTTCATCAGCCTGGAAAACCAAGCTAAAATGCTGTAATCCTGCGTGACAGCGTGACTCATCTGAGGAAGGTGGTGGAAAATGAGGGAATCTCCAGCTGTTTGGCTCATTAATAATGCGGATGGATACGAAAATATTGATACTTCCAATACAGCTTTTACAGTTTTATTTCAATTGCTTACACACATTTTCAAAGCTCTTTGTCTATTTCTCAAAACATTACACGGAAATCCAGTTATTGCTCACTAAAAATGCAAAAAAGCCCCTATCGACTGCAAAATGAAACATAATTCAAACTATTGTAAACACATCTCAAAAGCAAGCTTTCGTCTCACCTCACAAGCACAGTTCCCATTTTATCACATACACGTGTACACATCATTTACACACTGTTGATCTAAATCTAAAGCTCTTTTGTTTTTATTGATTTTCTCCATGTATATGAGCCATATAAGAGTAAAAATATCATGCAAATGGAAGTCGACACAAGCAATAAGGGAACCAAAAATATTTTATTTCCTGAATAAATCTGTTGCTGCTGTGGATGCAGTATTGTATAAGACTGCAATAGAAACATCAAAGCAAAGATGAGTGCATTATACATGGAAGAGGCTAAAGCATCTATGTTCTGGAATGCGCCGCTAGGTGGCTGCAGTTTGTAACAGCTCTCTCATAGCTTTTAAGTTTTTTTTTTTAAATATAGTTGTTTTTTATTGACATTATTTGTCAGATTAGGTTTTTCTGGGAGGATTTTTTTGCTGGTTTAAGGCTGTGGAATTCAGGAGATTTTTTTTTTGGCTTTTCAATACTTGTTATAATATGTGTCCATGGCAACAGAAAAAATTGTTTACCACCGGGATCAACTGTTAAAACTCTCCCAAATCAAGATTATTAGCAGAATAACACATCAAATCCCAGTGGAGTTAAAGAGAAAGAGAAGAGGATGCAGGGCAGGGGTAAGGCAGCGAGAAAAACGGTGGAGATTAAAACCGTTTCTTCCAGCTGTTATGATGGGTAACGTGAGATCGCTAGCTAACAAGATGGACGAGCTCGAAGTGCTAACAAGGTCTCAGAAAGAGTACAGAGAATGCAGTATCATGTGTTTCATCGAGACATGGCTGCATGAACACATCCCGGACTGTAATGCGTCTGTACACGGCTTCAAGACGGTCCGTGCAGACCGAAATAAACAGCTCAGCGGGAAGCGGAAGGGAGGCGGAATTGCAGTGCTGGTCAATCAGCGTTGGTGCCATCCAGGACACGTCACTGTCAAGGAGAAGATCTGCACAAGAGACATCGAACTGTTAGCTGTGAGTTTCCGTCCATATTATTTACCCAGAGAGTTTGCCTGTGTTATTCTGGTAGCGGTTTATATAATACCAGGTAATACCAGTTCATAAAGCTCCGTTTGGTAAAGCAAAACTGTTCAACAAACAAAAGCAATCAGATTTCCATTCTGCTTGCTTTGATGCTGGACAGTACAAGTAGAAAAAAAAAAAAGAATACAGTAAAAAGTAACTTCAATATCTGAATCTACCCAACTGGTAGGAACTAGTTTTTCTTCCGCCTGCCATTGTCATATGTGTGATGAGGCTCACTACAACAGTTAAGGCACAGCAAAACTCACCGTAATGATCCCTCACTCACTTCGTAGCAACCACTGTTGTGGATAAAATGTTTTCCCAAGAAAAGGACGAGAAAGGCTTAGTAGGGTCTGGTGATAGAAGGTCAACACCTCAGGATTTATTTTCAATACAGAGTGACAGAGTTCATCCTAGACAGAGGTAGAAGACCCCTCTTTACTTTGGACATCAACCTTTATAGTGCACTGATAATCCCTTGAGACAAAGGCCTGATTAGATCAGACCATATATGACGCTTAACTAAACATAGACACACCATTGCCCGTATCAGATTTAAATGTCATGGCTATAATAATATTATCTTCAGCCCTTCTGACTCTGGTAAACAACAGCTGCTTCTGCCCATCTTTTACTCTGACTTGTAAGTGACAGTGACAGTTTATATTGTAGTCTATAAGGATTAAGAAATCCACCACACCACGTGTGGAACAACAGCAGTGCACTACAGTATATGTTGCATGTAAGAAGACAGAGTGTCAACGGAGCTCAAATCTGAGGTCTACAGGAGCCAGTCCCCACTCAGTCCACGCTCTGACCTTTGACCTACAGGCCAGCAGAGACTTTTGATGGCAGTTTTGAGCATAAGAAAATGAGTTATAAATCACAGAAATGTATTACATATATTGTTGTGTATAACAAATGAGTAAAAACATGTAATTGTTGATTGCTAAAATCAAGGGTTGCTGACAATATGTAATGTCAGAGTAAGAAAAACTGCTAAAAACAGAGAAAGCTGGTTTTAAGTTCCTAATTCCGCCCTGCGAATGAATTAGTACAAGGAGAGTATTGAAGCAGATCATAGAAATATGATTGAAATAATGAAATGATGTGTGATGGATGTAATCAATTGTCTGAAATGTAAGAAGAATATAAAAGTCAGAGTGACTAAGCATAACCCGAGGTTAGATTTGAAAACAACAGCTTGAGTCTGTTAAGACAATGAGGTAACCAGCAAAAAGAGGAACTCGGACAGTCCCCAGCTCTCTGCAGCGCCAAAGAAAGAGGAACTCGGACAGTCCCCAGCTCTCTGCAGCACCAAAGAAAGAGGAACTTGGAGCCCCTAACATTCGGCAGCTCCAGACAGAGTATGACTGTCACCTGAAAGATGAGCTCACCTTAAAAAACAAGCCAGTAAACATCATGACATTAGGTCATCGTTCTGGATAAATCATTTGTTCAAGCCAATCAAACGAGCAGACCTGACCTTGTGATCTTCCCTGAACAAAGATTATAAAGGTGCCTGTAAACCGTAATAATAGCATTACGTCTCTATGGATCTGAAGAAGGCAAGATGCATTCCTTAACATCAAAGGAATCGGACAGAAGGCTTATTTTTCAGTTGGACTTTTAACACCAGATCTGGACGTAATCACAGCCAACTTTCAACTGAAAAGGATTTTAGCTTCTGGACTATTAGCATCAGCCTGGTACTTCTTTCAGTGCAGCTTTGCCCACCCTGAGGACGAGGGGGGCTAGACCAGCGCTGCACTGGGGTACACCGAGTGGATTTTGGAGTACAACTTGTGCGCACGGGAACTGGACTTTGGACCACTCTCCTAAATTTTTAACAGGTTATCAGCTTTGAGTTTCCAAAGGACTTTCAACATTTAAAGGTAGACTGAGAGATGATTAGGCTTAATTTGTGAGACATTTTACACAGAATGGAGAAGTTAAGATGTTGGATTATGAAGAGATTGTTTTGATTAATTTGGGAATTGTTGGATTTTCTTTTGATTATTGGACTTTTCATTACCGGATTTAATTTCAGTTATTCCATTTTTGATTGTTTTACTGAATCAGAACCCACAATTAGATTAAGGTGTTGGAGACAGATGATCATTTCATTTATACTGGGTTTTATAAATTGTTACTTGATTGTTCTTTTGATTATTTTAAGCTGTTTATTCCTTGTCATCCCCTGCTAAATTGCTTCAATAAATTTAACCTGCATGAAGAATAATTAGTGATTATTTCACGTTTTCACAGTTCGATGGTTGCTACCCTCATTGAGGGAAGTGAAGTGGTCTAGGTAATTTCCTGCCTAATTTTAACAACTTTAAATGGTCCTAACAGGTTGGTTTTAGCCAAACTTAACATGTCCCGACATCCTATACTTTCCTGGATGTTAAATCTTCCGGATCTGAACAAGTGCTCGGAAAACGTTTAGGGGGCAAGCTTTCGAGGAGATAAGGTAGCTGACGAGGGGGTCCGTGTCAAAGGGTTGTTCGCCCGTGAGAGACTCGCAGCTGTAAAGGGGCAGACCTTATCGAATTAAGGAAGTTAGTTGTCCGGACGAATTGTCCCCGCCACCAGCTTAGACTTGGCTTATGAGTCAAACCCACTGAGGTAAATAACTAATAACCCTTTGGGGACTTTTAGCTGATTAAACCCGTTACTGGAGAGCTGGTTTTCCCGATTTATACCATCCACGGATCGAGGGTTTTCAGACAAGAGGTACGATAGCAACACTACAGACCTGAGTCAGTTATGGAAGAGATAATGCCGTAACATGGAGCTTCACACTGATGAAGAACAACAAGATCTGAAGCACAATTGCTTTTTAATTCTTTTTCACTTAGTGAAGCCCAAAGTATCCGTATCGGATCGGTATCGCCGATACTGGCTTGAATTTTACTTGGTATGGGATCGGAAGGAAATGCATTTGGACTGATGTAAATTTAAAAAAAACATTTAGACAGCATGATGTTCTGAGAACTGTTTTCCTTTTTTTCCTTCTAGTGTTTCCTGATTGCTCTGTAGTGTTCTACATTTTGCTGTGCTTGGGGCATGATTTGACAATTGTGTCGCTTTTGAGGCCAGGTGATGCTGTTTTGAGTCAATAACTTCCTTTTGCAGCAAGAAGCAGAGGTTTTGGGAAAGTAGTTTGAGTTATGGGATTAGTGTTTAAAGTTGTGGAAAAACTGAGGGGATATTTAAAAAATAGTGTTTTAGCAACTGAGAAAAACTGTAAAGCACTCTGAGAGCGCAGACCTCCGCCAAGCAGCTCTCATTATCATAAAGAATCCTTCAAAAAAATTCCTGGATCCAGAAGGTGATCCAGATCACCACCAAAATGTAATGGGTTCATTCTTGGACTGAGTCACATGACTGGTGAAAATTTTAGGCCAATCCATCCAGACGTTTTTCCGTAAAGTTGCTGACAGACAGACAAACAAACCAACGCTACTAAAAACATAACCTTCTTGGTGGAGGTGATACAGTAACATAGTCGATCACAGTTGCATGGCTTTCATCTGAAATGAAGGCTCTGCGTCGGACCTGATTTTGCCCCCTTCGTCCCCATCCTCAACCATGTCTGCAACCACCTCTTATGCGTACTCTTCCTCTCTGATTTCCTCTATCCATTGCAAAATCTTGACCTCCCACAACTTCCTCAACTGGTTTTGACTGGTTCTCTCATCATCAGCCAAAGGTGAAATTAGTTTTGAGTCACTGTGTTTACCTGTTGACATCTGTGTCTTAGTTGTGATCAAAGTGTGCAACATGTGTTTACCATTTTGCACAGCAAGTGCATCACAATGCAAATGTGTTTGCAAGCAGTGTCTAGAGATGTGAAACATGCTTTAGGTTTTGATCAGAAAGGAACTGATTTGATACCTTGGTTTAGGCTTCTGAAAAAATGGCTTTGAGAATGAGATTTAGTGTTTTAGCAATTGAGAAAAACTGTAAACATTCACCACTAGCACGGTCAAGTTTGTGGCAACTTCATATGAAAACAACGTTCTCTGCACTGTGACGACATTCCAGCCAGACTGAACAGCAGCTGATAAATTCTTACTACCTTTGTTTGTATTAAGATTATGAAGCAACTACAAATGTTGTCTTGATTTACTGTGGGAGGTTTTTTCTTATAAATTATTTTGGAAAACATTTAAACTGGATTAACTGTGTTTATGCGTTGCCCTGTTAATACAGTTTTTCTCAGTTGCTAAAACACTAAATCCCATTCTCAAAGCCATTTTTTCAGAAGCGTAAACCAAGGTATCAAATCAGTCCCGTTGTGAGCAAAACCTAAAGCACGTTTCACATCATTAGACACTGCTTGCAAACACATTTGCATTGTGATGCACTTGCTGTGCAAAATGCTGCACACTTTGATCACAACTAAGACACAGGTGTCAACAGGTAAACACAGAGACTAAACTGATTTCACCTTTAGCTGATGATGATAGAACCAATATAAACAAGATGAGGAAGCTGTGGGAGGTCAAGATTTTGCAATGGATGAAGGAAACCAGAGAGGAAGAGTATGCATAAGAGGTGGTCGAGGATGGGGATGTAAGGGGGCAAAATTAGGTCCGACGCAGAGCCTTCATTTCAGATGAAATCCATGCAACTGTAATCAACCATGTTACTGCATTACCTCCACCAAGGAGTTGATGTTTTTGGTAGCATTGGTTTGTTTATCCATTTGTCTGTCAGCAACTTTACGGCAAAAGTTCCGAATGGATTGACCTGAAATTTTCACCAGTCATGTGTCTCAGCCCAAAGACGTACCCATTACATTTTGGTGGTGATCTGGATTACCTTCTGGATCCAGGAATTTTTGAAGGATTCTTTATCATTGCAAGAGCTGCTTGGTGGAGGTCGGCGCTCTCTGAGCGCTTTTCTTGTTCTTTTACGTTATGAGTTCGCTGTGCTGAGACGTGATGCATTTGGCCTGATGTAAATAAAAAAGAAAAACATTTTGACAGCATGATGTTCTGAGAACTCTGTTTTCCTTTTTCCTTCTAGTGTTTCCTGATTGCTCTGTAGTGTTCTACATTTTGCTGTGCTTGGGGCATGATTTGACAATTGTGTCGCTTTTTGAGGCCAGGTGATGCTGTTTTGAGTCAATAACTTCCTTTTGCAGCAAGAAGCAGAGATTTGGGGAAAGTAGTTTGAGTTATGGGATTTGTGTTTAAAGTTGTGAAAAAGTGAGGGGACATTTCAAAAATAGTGTTTTAGCAATTGAGAAAAACTGTAAAGGAATAGTACACCCACAGAATGATGTGCATTCATTTTCTACTTATCTTTATGCTGAGCAAGACTCTGGAGCAGTTTTTTAATATCTCAAATGCAGCCGGAGATCGGGAGGCTTTTCATTATCGGCCGACTGTCATATAATGGAGTTCACAGGGGCTCAACACAAAAAGGTCCATAAAACTTGTCAATATTCCTCCATACTGCTTGTCCAAGTGTCCTGAGTGGGTAGCGTCCATAATTTACTGGAAACCACATCATTTAGTAGATTTTTATAGCTATAGGCCATAAAAACCTACTAAATTATGTCATTTTTGTGTTGAAAGCCTGTGACCTCCATTATATGAAAGTTGGAGGATAACGAAAAGCCACCGGATCTCCAGCTGCATTTGAGATATAAAAAAGTGCTCCAGAGTCATGCTTAGCATGAGGGTGAGTAGAAGATGAAGGACCATGCATCCCTTTAAGAAGTGAACAGCAGCAATAATGATCATAATCACAATAAGGACTTTTTGAAAAATTAGCTTTGTATCTCTCAAAAATAGACTCTGAGATTTTCTTTTTAATTATTGCCACCCTGAACGATCCTTTGTCCTGAGCCAGCTACAGTGCACACTGACATCCAGTTGCAGGTGTGTGACGTGGTGCTGTGAGGTCTAATGTGATGCTCCGGGCTGGAGCACAGGGTGTGGCTTCTCAGCCTCGGGATGCCGCAACAGCTCCAGGAATGTACATGATGAATGTCAGTGTGCCATCGAAATAAGTCAGATGCTCAGAGTTTTGTGGTCAGGAAGTTATACGGTGTGTCTTTAAGGCTGCAAAGGGCTGGAACATTTCTGGAAGCTTTCTGGGGGAAGTTGAGGCAATGAAAGTGTCAAGAGAGGACGGAGGGGACAGTCAGATTTCAGTTACAAGCTGAAGAAAGTCACAATGACGCAAAATTACACAGAAAAATAAATGGAGGGTTATGTTCTTCCTTTTGGGAAGAACTTTTTAATCTTACAGGTTTTTTTCGATTGCTAAAACACAAAAAGTAAAAATTGGGCAAAATTTTCCCAACCTTTACTTCTGTCCCCAATCACTTGACTCGGTTTGTTACTACTTTAGATTTCCTCATCATATTCGAACTCTGACTTTCCTTCTTTACTCTCTGATGTCACTTTCACATCACCCCGTTATCAAAACACAAAACACAATTTTTCAGGTTTGCACACACTTCTCATAAAATCTCAAACATCAATCCACAACACACAAATATTTAACTCTCTGAACTTTCGGGTTTGGCGAGCAGTTTGCAACCAGGGACTGCAGCATAAAAGGAGCTTGACTGTTTTGTTTGATGGGCAATGGAGAACAGAGACAATGGTCAGAGAAGGAAAGGAATAGGGAATTCTACCTCCATGATTCTCCGTCAGGTCCGACAACCCAACAGTTGAACAGGGAATCAAAGGTAATGCACTGGCTGGCACCCGTTATCAGCAACCCTTCATCCATATCAGCTGCTACCTTTAGAAAACTGCCATAATCTATGATGCTTATGCTTGAATGGGGCAGGGACTTTTAAAATAAAATGTTTGGTCTGAAAATTTGTGTGATGTTTTATGTTTGTCTTTGAGAGAAGTAGTGGGCGTTGTCATTGATTCCGGGTGTTCTTTTTCTAAAACTGTGTTTTCAGTTTTGCTCTTCAGTGTTCTGTACATGCTTGGTAGTGTTCAGCCAAAAGCAGTTGTGTTTATTCAGTGGATGGTATGTGAGTGTCATGTGAAAATATGGCTGTTTACCAAATGAAAACACAAGGTCTATTTTGTGAACATGTTAAGAGATTTGATGGCAGAGTTGTTTTGGAAAGGGATGCCAGGGTTTAGCAATTTGTGTGTGATGTTTGGAGTTTTGGAGTGAAGCTTCGAAAAAACTGTAAAGTTTTAAAAAAACGTGTTTTAGCAATCAATAAAAACTGTAGGACCAACAGGACTCGGCGGGACACCCATCACTCCCAATGCCAGGCACGCTGGTGTGCTGGACTACTGGACTACTGGACCATTGCTCTTAAAGGATAAGTTTCTTTTTACAACCTGGACCTTATTTCCAAGAATTTATACGTGCATTTACTATCTGGTAAAGTTTCTGCATCACTTTGACTCCTTTGGAAGGATATCACGTTGAGTCGTTTTTTGGTGAACGTCCAGTATCATGGCAGAGACGGGGCAGTCACTATAAAAGACATGATCGCTTCAGGTAACTGCAGCCATGGGCCAAGCCGTCACGGAAGCGTGCACAAGCTGAAGCTATAATGTTGTTTACTAACCTTTTTCTTCGTAGTTCCACTTTTTTGTGTCTTTCAGTTGATCTGGATCGTTTGCTGACGGCAAAAGAATCCATAGCTATCGCGTACAGTGTTTAAATTTAGCGTGACCGTCTTCTTCCTGTATCAAAACTGCGGATGTAGCGTCATTTGACGTCACGTCCGCAGGGCGGCGCGGGAAATTCGGACACCGAATTGCAGCGCATTTTGCAGCACACAGCCTGTTCAAGGCAACGGAAAGAAACGTGGGTGGAAACGTTATTTTTGGTATTTAGCGCTTCATCACCCATTAGTATTAAAAAAAATGGACATTCATGTTTGGGTTTTATTAATTTCCTGCCTCGAGTCCCTTTAAAATAAATATATATATAAATATATAAAATAAATATATATATATATATATATATATATATATATATATATATATATATAAAAAAATATAAAGGCCACAACAGCGTTTCTCTTGCTTCAGTCGTTTGTGTCGGTTATGTCTGAAATAGATGACCCAAGTTCAATCCAAAAAACGTTAACTGAACTACTGCATCCCCCCCCCCCCTCCACACACACACACACACACCCCCCCACACACACACACATGCACACCCCCACACACGCACACACACACACACACACACACACACACACAAGCACACGCACACACACACACACACACACACATAGCGGCAAAGAGAGACATCACCATCACTCTTCCTGCCTGAATGCTTGTGTTTTTCTAAGGTCATTGAAGATCAATGTTGACTCCACGGCACAATCATCAAGGAATAAGATTAGCATATCTTAGCACGATTGAGTCGTCTCACTGGATGCAGCAGGGAGGGGTGATTAAGGATTGATTGTCCCAGCAGGAGCGCTTCAGAAATTTAGGAGATGAAGGATGGAGACTAGAAAAAGGCAAATTAAAGAGAAATACCCCGATGAAGGTAGTGTAGCAGCTAAAGCCACTTTGTTACTGAGTAAAAAAATATGTTTTGTGCTAATTTTTGGGTCCTTTGCAGCTCTTCATTATTTCCTAATGTGATTACATGTACTGTAATATTCAAGGGGCTTGTTGGTCCGTCACTCGAGACAGAAGACGGAGCAATACCACTGGAAACTGTGGGGTCAGTGTTGAGCTGTGGAGCTGATATGCAGGAACACACTAGAGAAGAAGGACAGGAACCAGACAAAAACAACACAAAACCGCCGATGCTAAATAGCCAAATAAAAGCACCCGAGAAAGAAGATGCCAAACAAACAGAACATTTGTAGATGTGGCCGAAGCTTTTGAGGGGAGGTTGTGTTAGTGTGTCCGAAAATACACTCTCTACTTTACTGACACCAAGCAGTGTAAACTGACATCATAACTATGAACTCAGCACTGCCGCCTTGTGGACAATCTGATATATGAACCATCGAAACGCAGAGGACGCACGGGAGTATTAAAAAGGCGACCCAGGGCAACACATGAAACAGATGTCGCCCTTTACGTACGTAAGGGAGCATAAATGGGCCTTTAGAGTACGTGGAGACTTTCTTTGCTTCAGATCGCTGTAAAAAGCCCAAATAAAACAGATAATAATAAATAATAAAATCATCAAAACCATCTTCTTTCATCGGACTTGTCTAAAATAAGAAGGGGGAATGTTTGGAAAGGAGTAAACGGCGTAAACAGGGACAACACAGGCTGCCCATGGTGACAGAGAAAAGGGGACTGGAGGTCGAGTGGATGTCTGCCAGCGAATAATGTAGTGGAGAAGACAGTGGGCTTGTGTACAGGTGGTAGTGGGTTTGAATCCCAGGCGTGGTTGTCTTTCTGCCTGTCGTCTTTCAAGTTTTTTTTATTTTTTAAATTGACCTTATTTTCCCCCTCAGCAAATACATGTATATATATATAGTTGTGTGGAAAATTGTTTGCCCCCTTCCTGATTTTTTACATTTTTGCATGTTAGTCACAAATGTCCCCTCCTTGGCCTGCCACCTTATCGTGGTGGAGGGGTTTGCGTGTTCTGAGGATCCTAGGGGCTATGTTGTCTGGGGCTAAATTATGGCAATGGCCATGGCAAACAGGTTACTAGGGGAGGGACCAGACAAAGCGCAGCCCAAACACCCCTCATGGAGACAGACAGCAATGGAGCCACGTGTCCCTCACCCGGACTTGAGTCACCGGGGCCCCCCCTCTGGAGCCAGGCACGGAGGTATGGCACGGAGGCAAGTGCTGGTAGCCAGGCTTTTGCTCACGGGGCCCGGTCGCCCTCAGCCCGAAAGGACGACATGAGCCCCCTTATTGTGGACCCACCACCCGCGAGAGGGGCCATAGGGGTTGGGTGTAGTGTGAGTTGGGCGGCGGCCGAAGCTAGCTCTAGGGACGTGGAATGTCACCTCTCTGGTCGAAAAGGAGCCTGAGCTGGTGCGTGAGGTAGAGCGGTTCCGACTAGATATAGTTGGACTCACCTCGACGCACAGCTCGGGCTCTGGGAACACCATCCTCGAGAGGGGCTGGACCTTGTTCCACTCTGGAGTTGCTCCCGGTGAGAGGCGCCGAGAGGGTGTGGGCATACTCATTGCCCCTCGGCTCGGCGCCTGTACGTTGGGGTTCACCCCGATGGACGAAAGGGTAGCCTCCCTCCACCTCCGGGTGGGGGGACGGGTCCTGACAGTTGTTTGTGCCTATGCACCGAACAGGAGTTCAGAGTACCCCCCCCCTTTCTGGAGTCCTTGGACGGCGTGTTGGAAAGCCCGCCTCCCGGGGACTCCATCGTTCTGCTGGGGGACTTCAACGCTCAGGTGGGCAACGACAGTGAGACCTGGAGCGTAATCGGGAGGAACGGCCCCCTGATCTGAACCCGAGTGGTGTTTTGTTGTTGGACTTCTGTGCTCGTCATGGATCGTCAATAACAAACACCATGTTCAGGCACAAGAGTGTCCACATTTTGCACCTGGCATCAGGACACCATAGGCCGCAGTTCCATGATCGACTTCGTAGTCGTGTCATCAGACTTGCGGCCCCTTATCCTGGACACTCCGGTGAAGAGAGGGGCGGAGCTGTCCACTGATCACCACCTGGTGGTGAGTGGAGCTCAGATGGTGGGGGAGGTTGCCGGTCAGACCTGGCAGGCCCAAACGTGTCGTGAGGGTCTGCTGGGGACGTCTGGCTGAGTCCCCTGTCAGGGAGAGCTTGAACTCCCACCTCCGGGAGAGCTTCAACCATGTTCCCAGGGAGGTGGGGGAAATTGAGTCGGAATGGGCTGTGTTCCGCACCTCTATTGCTGAGGCTGCTAGTCGGAGCTGTGGCCGTAAGGTTGTCTGTGCCTGTCGTGGCGGTAACCCCTGAACTCACTGGTGTCCACCAGCGAGTTCAGGGGTTCAGGAAGTTCCAGCAGAAGAAGGAATCCTACCGGGCCTTCTTGGCCTGTGGGAGGCAAAAACTCAGACATGGGAGGAGTTTGGTGGGGCCATGGAGAATGACTTCCGGACGGCTTCAGGCGTTTCTGGTCCACTATCCGGCAGCTCAGGAGGGGAAAACAGACCTCACCAGGGCTGAGGGCGCTGAGGTGGTTAAAAGTTCCTTGGTGGCGGGCCCCAGGGATAGATGAGATCCGCCCGGAGTTCCTCAAGGCTCTGGATGCTGTCTCCGCTAACACGCCTCTGCAACATCGCGTGGACATTGGGGGCAGTGCCTCTGGACTGGCAGACTGGGGTGAGTGGTCCCCCTTTTTAAAAAGGGGGATCGGAGGGTGTGTTCCAACTTCAAGGGGATCACACTTCTCAGCCTCCCTGGTAAAGTCTATTAAGGGTCCTGGAGAGGAGGGTCCGTTGGATAGTCAAACCTTGGATTGAGGGAGGGGCAGTGTGGTTTTCATCGTGGTCGTGGAACAGTGGACCAGCTCTACACCCTCTTCAGGATCCTGGAGGGGGCATGGGAGTTTGCCCAACCAGTCTACATGTGTTTTGTGGACTTGGAGAAGGCGTTTGATTGTGTCCCCCCGGGAATTCCTGTGGGGGGTGCTCCGGGAGTATGGGGTGCCGGATCCCCTTGTTTGAGCTGTCCGGTCCCTGTGCGACCGGTGTCAGAGCTTAGTCCGCATTTCCGGCTGTAGGTCGAATCCATTCCCAATGAGAGTTGGACTACGCCAGGGCTGCCCTTTGTCGCCGATCTGTTCATAACCTTTATGGACAGGATTTCTAGGTGCAGCCGAGGTGTTGAGGGGATCCGGTTTGGTGGCCTCAGGATCAAGTCTGCTGTTCGCAGATGATGTGCTTCTGTTGGCGTCATCGGGCCGTGATCTCCAGCTCTCGCTGGAGCGATTTGCAGCTGAGTGTGAAGCGGCCGGGATGGGAAACAGCAACTCCAAATCCGAGACCATGGTCCTCCCCCGGAAAAGGGTGGAGTGTCCTCTCCAGGTCGGGAATGAGGTCCTGCCCCAGGTGGAGTTCAAGTATCTCGGGGTCTTGTTCACGAGTGAGGGAAAAATGGAGCGGGAGATGGACAGACGGATCGGTGCGGCATCTGCAGTGATGCGGACTCTGCATCGGTCTGTCGTGGTGAAGAAGGAGCTGAGCCAGAAGGCGAAGCTCTCGATTTACCGGTCTGTCTACGTTCCTACCCTCACCTATGGCCATGCAGGTACAGCTGAAATGAGTTTCCTCCGCAGGGTGGCCGGGCTCTCCCTTAGAGATGGGGTGAGGAGCTTGGTCATCCGGGAGGGGCTCAAAGTAGAACCACTGCTCCCCCTTATAGAGAGGAGTCAGATGACGAGGCTCGGGCATCTGGTCAGGATGCCTCCTGGACGCCTCCCTGGTGAGGTGTTCCAGGTACGTCCCACCGGGACAAGACCCCGGGGGAGACCCAGGACACGCTGGAGGGACTACGTCTCCCGGCTGGCCTGGGAACAGCTCGGGATCCCCCCGGATGAGCTGGCGGCTGTGGCCGGGGTGAGGGAAGTCTGGGTTTCCCTGCTTAGGCAGCTGCCCCCGCGACCTGATTCCAGATAAGCGGAAGAAGACGGTACGGTACGGTACGATTTCCAAAAGAATGTCCAAAAGTACAAATGACTACCAACTTCATAATTAGATTCAAATGTAACTTAAAATGCACTCACATTTAATATTACAGCGCCAATATTAATTTGTGTACTTCTCAAATATGCTTTCAGTGTATGTTATATATTTTAAAATATATAAAAAATGTGTAAAAACAAATTTCAAATAAGTATAGTTACGAACATTACACATACAGGCACTGAAAGTATATTTTCTCATAATAAATTTTGTTTTAAAGTGTGTTAAAAGTGTAAGCATGAAAGCATAATGTTAGTATGCTTTTGATACATTTATAAAAAGTACAATTTTTGTAAGTACATTTTCAGCACACTATTGAAAATATAAATATATTTAAAGTACAATAAAATACACTTTTTTTCACCAGGGTTCTCTTAAATGTGATCTCTGCACATATTATTAATGATGTACTGTATATGAAAAGACAGCCATGTGATTTTGTATCCATGGATTATTAGTGCAGCTGTAAACAGGTGGTGTCGTCATCAGTCTGCCACCACTAGATAGAGCCAAAGACCGCCAAATCTGCCACCCAACACCTGGAAGTAGGGGGAGTAGTTATAGTTTGCCACCACTAGATAGAGACAGAGACCGCCAAATCTGCCACCCAGTCAAACCAGTCTTTCTTTAGGCTTAGATTAATTCAATCATATTTCCTAAGTTGTTTCTCCAAAAATCTTGAAAATATTTGGGTACAACCATGAAAATGTATTTTATAATGTGGAGGATTTTAGACTGTCTCTGAATAATATTTAGAGAAATTAAAAATCCTTTTAGGAATGGAATATTCATAAAAAATTGAAATTGAACCTAAAAATCATAAAAAAATATTCATAGATGATCAGGATAGTGTTGTCAGTGCTCTGATTTTTTCTAGTTTGTGTTAGATCAACATTTGCAGAGGTAAAACTGTTTAGATTTTTATTGTGTTTAATGAGTCCCAAAAAAATATTCCTAAAAATAATTCACAGAATCTTAACCATACTGACGACAATGCATATGGATGATGTCAGGAATCAGTGTAGCTAGTCTGGGGTATTAATAAAGTAATCTGATATGAAAATACATATGGTAATCTAATTGGCATATTTTTCTAATTTTTAGGGCATTACATTAGATTTTTAATCAGTTTGATTAGGGGAATTACTCCATATAATTTCAGGTCTCTCTCCTCATATTTCATTTTTCTCAGATATCTGGTAATTTTTTTTTTATATTTATTACATCATATTTTCCCTCATTTTTGTCCACCCACCCCCTTTTTCCAGTCTTCACCTTCTTCTAATATTCTGCTCATACACAGGGGGGGGGGGGGATTTATATTATTCGTTTTCACAGTGTATGTTTTTATTTTCATTGATTTTTTTTTTTATATTAATTTAATTTTATATATTTCCTTTTCATTTTAATGTTGGCCTTTCCTTCTTCTTCAGCTTCTTTCCTTCTTGCACTATTCTTCTTGGATGGATTGGCCCCTTGTTAATTCTTGTATTGGGGGGGGGGACCCATTGGTTTCCCCTTCACCTCCCCCGGGGGGGCCGTTTCCCTCCCTACGCCCTCCCCCCCCCCCCCCCCCCCCCCCCCCCCCCCCCCCCCCTTACCCCCCCCATCTCCTCGAGCACCCCACTTCTCTCCCCTCTTCTCTCTATATATTGTTGAAATATAGAGCCTCATTTCCCCCCTTTCCCCCAGAGATATACAAGAAAAATTAAAAAATTTAGCAAATGCAGCAAATTCCCTACACCTCCAGCCCCCTAGCCCCTCCCTCCCCCCCTCTCCTTACCCTATTAATCCTTTCTAATAATACCATATACAACTACAATCAGATTCCATCACGCTCCAACTCGCCCTACTCCCCCCCCCCCGCCCCCGCGACCCTGGACAATATTTCGAGATTTATTATCTTTTTCTTTTTGCCTCAACACTCCACCTTTCACCTTCATCCATCCTCTCCTCACTCCTGTGGATACTGGATCCTTCTGATTTCTTTGTTCTTCCTTCATTTTGTTTATAATTTATACTACCTTCCATCTTCATATTTTAACTTTCCACACCCCATTTTTGTGATAGTTTTCTTTTTTTTCTATATTATTTTTTTTGTATTGTTTGATCTTTCATTTTTTTTTTATGTATTAAATATAATTGCTATCAGTTCTGACTTATTTATGGATGTCTATAGATTTTGTTTTTCTTAGATTCCTTCTTTACATCCATCCTGTTTATTTCTTTCAGGGGGAGGCTTTTTTTTTCTCCCTCAGAAATACCCACCCACACCATGGGTGGGGTGATTTATTTTATTTTATAGAATATATTTTTTTTTATATCTCGATATTTTTTTTTCACAGGAGGTTTTTTATTAATATTTTTTATACCCCCCCTTCCATTTATTTTTTTTTTATTACAACCCCTCTTATTTTTTGTTATTTTCTAATTATTTCTTTTACTACATTTTTTTTCTTCTTCATTTCTTATTATTCTTTCTCTTATTTAAATTTTATTTGGGATTTTTTTTTTGGTTTTTTTAAAGGGAAAATTTCCTTCCTCCGGAAGGATTCTTTTATTCTTTCCACACAGATCTTGTGAAGAACTTCCCCCTTTTTAATAAATTGTTTTCCCTCCTCCCTTCCAGATTAGCAAATTTTTTTGGGGCTTTTAATTTATTTTTCAAGCTTATTTCATTTCTTTTTAATTTTATTTTTCCCTATCTTTTCCATCCCATTTCCTCACCTTTTTTCTATAAAACTTTTTTTTTTTTAAAATTTTTTTTTTGTTTTTGATTTTTTTTTTTTTTTATTTTAATTAAATTTTTACTTATACACTATTTTGAAAAATTTAATTCCTTTACAGACATCCAGAATATTTATTTCAGATAGGAGGAATGTCATTTTAGATCTCCAAAAGTAAAAACCCAATACACATGAATGGGAAAAGTGATGTCATTTGTCCTAGTAAGAATATCATTTTAGATATCTGAAATGTTAATTTTAGATAGGAAGAATGTGATTACAGATGTCTGGAATATTTATTTTCACAAGGAAGAAAGTTATTCAAGATATCTGAAATACCCATTCAGTCAAATTAATAAATGTTAAAACGGCTTGCCATAAGGGCCTAGTAGGCAGGCCAGGTCCTCTTCGTACGTCACAAGAAGACCGTTTCAGAAACAGCTTGGTGGAGGACTCTTTCACAGAAATGCAGGGAGGGAGAAATACAGAGAGTACGCATCTGCACACACTTCAGGGGGTCTCCATAGACTCCAGCAACTTATAATTCTGTGTTAAAAACTTGAAAAAGTGCATTTAGCATAATATGGGACCTTTAAAGGTTGAACATGGAATACGCACAGAACAGCGACATCACGTGTGTCTAGGTTGTAGTTGCAACGGCAGAAAAACAACTCCAGCCGCTGGGATGCCAGAATCTGCCGATACGCAAGTGACCAACAGCCTGCAGCATTTCCAACAAGTAACGCAGAGAAGTTTATAACTGACAGCTAACGTTAGCCACGCTAGCAAACAAGCTAGCTACTGATCCAGGAGGAAAGTCGCCATTTCCGTGTTTTGATGCCGTGGAGAACGTTTATGTGGGTCCATTTAGTGAAGTCTTCACCTAAATTTACTCCAGGTTTCGCTCTTCTCAGGTCACTCCTCCTCAGAAACAGATAACAACATCTCCAGGGCTCTGAAGCAGCTGCTTCACTCGTCGTCTCCACTGTTTCCCTGTACAAGCCTGACTGTTCCCAAAATACTGTTTCCACACAGAGATCGTATTTGGCAACCTGCAATGGCGGCGTGTATCGGTTTACAAACGTAAATATAATACCATTATCGAACCCGTTAAAATTTATTTTATAATTATTTTTAGGCTAAATAAAATTTTTCTAGGAAATGTTGTACTTTCATTCTGTACATTCAGTTTATGTTGTTGGCATTAATGCATATGTCAAATTTCCAAAGAAAAAAACTGCATTTTTACAGCGGAGTATTGTTTTGAAACGCCAGACCTCACTTCCTCAGTAATACAGTTGGGTTCGGTTATGATATGGAGCTTTACCCGGAGACCACGTTGACTTCATTTTGATTGGCTACACCTTATTTGGCTATGACCTTATTTGGAGAATCTAGGTCAAGCTGCGGTCGGACTTTGCTAAAGGCTAACTGCTAGCAACATGTGCACTTCAGACAGTGAGCTACGTTTATCAGACAAGATAGCATTTAGAAAATAAATAAACTTACAGGTAATGACAAGGTTGTGGCCCCCTCCCTCAGTGTTACTGCAGAAGTTTTCTTTTAAATCCATTTGTTTGAAAACCCAGACCTGACTGCTTAGCAGTCACTTTCCCACTCGCAGTTGAATCAGACAGGGAGGGGGGGGGAGCGAAGCGGACGGTGCATAAACCGTTAGGAGAGAGGAGTGGGGGAGGCTGTTTACTTGATCGTGTGCTCTTATTGGAGAAAATTAACAACGTAGAATGATAGAACTACGTAGAATGAGAACACGTAGAATGATAAGCTGCTGTCTGATTCAACTGTTTCTGAGCAGAGAGACAAAGCTGACAGACCATAAACAGGAACTTTGATTCTCACTCTGACATTCACATGGCCTCATCAGTGCACAACAGATCATATTATACACCCAAAACCCCAGAAAAGGGAAATTTGATGTCATGGCACCTTTAATGCATTGTTAAGCCTTGATAAAAGTTTAATTATGTAATAAGTTACCATTATGTATGCATTACTCAGCATTAATAACCATGTTAGTTGGTATGTTAGTAAGCCCTTAATAATGTCTCAAATAATGGTTTAGCAATGGTGTTTATTTGGAGTGAATGAGCATTAAGTAACAGCTAACTAATGCCTCTACAAAGCCTTCGCTCTACATCTACGTTATCTGGATGGGCATCAAGAAGCAACGTATTAATATCTTAGGTCGTCATTTACTAATGCTGTGCAGTGTATATTATCAGGTACCCCTTACTTGATGTTAAGTAAGGTATTAATTCATATTAGTAGCCTGACCTAATAGCCCTTAATAATGTGAGTGTCTCATTAGCATTACTTAACCATAGTTAACTATTACTGAATGTTATTTGGACCCTTATTGTAAAGTGTAAACATTTATCCCTTTGGTTACACTATATTTATGCTTAACAGCCTAATATTAATTAGATAACCATTACTGAATGTTATTTAGACCCTTATTGTAAAGTGATGTCATGTTTATTTAAGTTGTTCTTATTAGCCACCCAGTGTGAAGCTAATATGTGTGACATAAAATCGGTATATTACAATAGGACAATCTACGTAAGTGAGCAAATTGTTGATTACACATCACTCTGGTATAGAATCTGATATCATCATCAGATGCTGAAAACCTCTCCAGCCCAAATGACTGCTGCAGTGATACTTCCTGGAGTCTCTTCCTCAGCTTCTCTATCGCCTGCTGCTGAGCCTCAATGATTTCACGGGATGTCTAATGCTGCTGGTTCTGATCTGACCTCATAATCATAATGGTCACGTGGCTTCCGGCATGCTGAGCCTTCCACCAAAACAGAGCTAGCAAGACTTCCGGTCAGTGGCGGAGCGTGGGTCTCAGTACAGAGGGGGCGGAGCATTCTCGATGGGCCCTTATGATAGTAATTTTACTATTCAAACACCTTATCCTACCGTCAAACAATGCTCACACACTAATGCTCACTTTTACTGAGCCAAGCAAACCGATGTGCCTCAGAAAGCAGAGTAAAGTCACAAACCAGTTCACAAACTTGTTCTGAAGAACACACACACACACACACACACACGCACTTGACAGGTGTCGATCTCAGAGTGTCGGCTGTCCATGGTGCTGAAAGTTTAGACCAGGGACCCCCAATTCCGGTCTTCGAGGGCCAGTGTCCTGCAGGTATTATGAGCTGCCCGGCTGCAACACACCTTGTGACGTGTGCAGAGCTTGACATCAAGCTCTGCACACGTTTGCTAGTTACCCACTGATTGGAGTCAGGTATGTTGCAGCAAGGGAGCTCCTAATACCTGCAGGACACCGGCCCTTGAGGACCGGAATTGGGGATCCCTGGTTTAGACAGTCATGGGCTAAATCTGTACTATCTTTGATACAGCTTAAATATAAAATGAACACAGCTGGTCCAAAATAATTTCTGAGCTCTATAATAGATAATAGACTCGGCGGTCTGTTATAGTTGACAGCAACACAAAGAACATTCAATAGACATTTGGTCAAGACTACAACATTCTGATAAAGAGATCATTTTTGAAGTTTACACAGCTGGGTTTACATGGAGCCAAATATACCGATTGCTTTCGGTTTAAAAGCTCTTTCGGAATGAAAATAATCCATGGAAACACCTCTTTCCGAATGAAAAGTGCTGAACGGATCGAATTTTTTATTCGGTTTCACAGGGGTAGAATATTCCTTTCCCCAAACCGAACGGGGTGTCATGTAAATGCTGAATCGGAAAGTTGTGAGGTTGCGCTCTTACCCCGTGTTCACACCGGACGCCTCCATTCGCGTACGCGCCTAGATTTCAACGCGTGAATGCTGGAAGTTTACTCGCTTCATTCAGGCATTTTTTTCACGTGAATGAAGCGTATTGTACGCGCGAATGGAGCGTATTGTACGCGCGAATAAAACGCTTCATTCGCGCGTCAAGTTTAACTTTCTAGAGAAAACAGTGGTTTGTCACGTAGTCATTCAGTTCAGTCAGATGAACGTGGCAGATTCCGGTTATTTTGAGCAAGTTGCGGCCTTCTACCTGCTCTGGAAGATGGAAAAGAGAAGACGCCGGCGTGTTTGGACCCACCAGATTCTCCAGAGGCGCTCGGAGCTCGGTGAATTTCATCAGCTGATCCAGGAGTTACGTCTGGATGACGGTCGCTTCCAGGGGGATTTCCCAGCCCAGTTTGATGGGCTTCTGTCGGGGAGGATCGGTGCTGCATATCCCTCCAGGATAAAAACTACAGGCGCTGTATTCCGGCTGCTGGGCGTCGGTCCACCTGCCTTCGGTGAGTAAGCTAGCCGCAGCTAGCTAGCTAGCGCTTCCACCAAAATGTCCAACAACTTCCAGCAAAAAAACGTGTTGTCGCTAGCTATTGTAGCTCAGTTTAACGAGTCTCTGCCGTCTCCTCGCCCCCACCTCTCAACATTTAACCAGCTGATTAAACGCAACTCGTAACTGTCCGCTTTCCTGCTGCTTTCAACCGGTTCACAACCACAACACACAGCGTGTGTTTGTTTACATCTACAGAAGCTGAACTCCTGGCACTGGGGCGTCATCTTCTGACCAAACTGAATACTACACCAGTCTGACTACAAATTTATATTGAATTATATTGACGTTTTATAACAAACAACCTCAATTTATTTATGTAGCGAGGACAGAGCTGCATCTTCCTCCGGGAGTGTCGCGTTGTGACGTTTCACCCCGTCAAACACCGGCTGCAGAGATCTGCAGCTTTTGGTAAATGAGGTTTTGTTTGACCGGGTTTTCAGTCCTAAATTTATGGTATTACACTACTTTTGTGTGCAGCATTTTGTGATTTTTATCAGTGAAAAGCGCTTTTCCCTTCTTTACTGTTGAAGAGAGCAGCGAGCTGCAGAGCGTCGGTCCGTTCACATCACGTCTCATTCATTTTCAATGACGGGGCTGGTTTATTCACGCGTCAAAAACGCTCGAGTTCAATTTTTTCAACTCGAGCGAATAGGCGAAATACGCTCTATTCGCGCGAATAGGACGCCTCATTCGCGCGAGTAAAACGCCTCATTCGCGCGACTTAGACGCGCGTTTGGGGCTCATCGCGCCGCGAATTTGCGTCAAACGCGCCGCGCCAAGCAAAGGCGCGTCAATTCGCGCCTACACATTGACTTAACATGTAATTCATTCGCGCGAATGATTTTATTCGCGTCCGGTGTGAACACAGGGTTACAGCGCATGCTTCAACAAGACGTAAACGTGCGGCGAGTGACGTTTCCTCACTTTGACAGATGGCTGTGAAAAACGTAATTCAATGGACAGCAAAAGAAAGTTTGTTTTTAACTCAAACGCCTTTTCCTCTTGGTTTTCTGCAGCAGGAGCGCACGAGTATCAGCTGCTGATTAAAGTCCTGCAGAAACCACAACTGTGACGATCAGTTTTTAGACCTCCGTCTTTATTAAATAATGTGATGTAACATCATTCTGCGCATGTCAGACAGGATAATTCTGAATAAATATTGGCGCATGTACACGCCAGATCAGAATGTATTAGTTCCCAAGTAAACAGCTGCCCTGATATCCTCAACCAGAATGATTTTATTCCGAAAGGGAAAAAAGTCTCCATGTAAACGTACCTACTCACCAATGGCTGTCGCAGTTTAGTCGACTCCTCCATGATCCTTTTTTAATTTTAAAAATCCTGTGCATGGGTCACCCCAGCTTTCCCAGACTTTCCGCTTGTCTTTTTGCCAAACAGCCAGCAACAGAAGCAAAACAGCTTGTTTGGTCTGGGTGAATAAATGAGCCACTGTCGCTCCACGATGCCCGAAACTCCCAAATGATGGCGGCAGGGTTAAAGCATCGTCCCTCTGGAAACTTCTCATATTTGTCCTTCAAACCAGGCTGACAGGGTCCATGCCCGATGAGAGCCAGAGCCCGGATTACTTCAGGGGTGAGAGGGTGGTCTCGAAACAAGAATGGGTCGGTCGGGTACTCCTGTACAGCTGCCGAGGTGGCTACCAGATGCGCCGGGTCTGGATCATTTTCATCTTCGTCGGTGCTACCAGTACGGACACTGACCGCCGCTGCTGCTGGTGGCACAAAATGTTCCAGCAGCGTTTGTGTTGGACTGCAGCAGGGCTCCTGGTGCTCCTCTGATGGCGGGCTTTGAGTAGTACCGCTAGCGGCCAATTTCTCCTTTCTCTCTTTTACCTTTAGTTTGAATGAGCCAGATTGATGTTTTTTCTTCTTTTTGCTGTTTAGCTTCCCTCCAAAGTTCAGATCAAGCATAAAGAAAAAAAAAGTTAATGTGGCACAGCCAATCACCGCTGGCTCACAGCTCCGATGCATTCACGGACAGTCGGAACACAAGAATTGGCCTATTGAAGCCCACACTCAGACGTAGACCTTCACGCACACGCTGCACATTTTATTGTTAAAACAATTTATTTACGATTAAACATGAACACATCACACGAAACGGGGCCCTTTGACCTTGTGGGCCCTGGGGCGACCGCCCCCTTGCCCCCACTCTGGCTCCGCTACAGCTTCCGGTTCATAAGAATGAGGTGGAGTCGAGCAGGTGGCTTAAGCATAACATCCCTACTGTTCCCCCTGTTTTACTCCTTTAAACACAAACTGGATTTATTCCTTTAATACTCTCCAGCTCCAAATCTGAGAATTCTCAGCTCGCAGCTCAACCAGGTGTCTGGGAGAGGCAGTGGCGGACTGGCCTGTATTTGTCAGTCAGGGACGTGAGATAAAAGTGAAAATAGATGCACACACGTCCATCCAGCTAGCTTAATGCTGAGCTAATGAGCTAAAACTAGCTTCATTAAAAAAAAGTTTTAAATTGTAACAAAGGATATTGTAGATTTTAGCATCATTAACTATACAGGTAAGATAATACATAATTATTATGAATATTGAAATGCTTGTATATTTTATTTAACTTCTATTTAAGCAGGTAAAAAGATTGAGATTAAGAAAATATTAACATAGCCAGTGCATATAAAATGGTCAGTTTCTGAATCCAAAAATCTGGGAAATCGTGGGTGGCTTTTGGATTATTTTATTTATTTATTTATTTTTTAACAAAGATGGAGAAGGGAGCTGTACCAGTACTGCCAGCAGCATAAGTGCTGCAGGAGCTCCTGCGGTTACAGCAGTGATGGACAGCAGCAGCAGTGAGGAATCACAGCAAGAACCTTCAGGTACAATTTAAGTACAAACCAAACATGCTGCTGATAGTTTTAGAATAATTAATAGAACAACCTGTTAAACTGTAAATAGGCTGAGTACCAAGTTTAGGTGGATGATGGTGTAATTTTATTTGATTTAAAATATGGCTAATTGTACAGACTGCACATTTAACCATGTTGTAGTTGATTAAGTAGAATTTCAGTTTATGTGATTTGCATGCAGGTTGTTGGAGCAAAACAAATGTTTATTTTGTAAGGGAAAGAAACAAAAAGATGTGTGTGGCCACATGTGGAGCCTTTGTTTTATTATTTTACAGTTTTACATCAGTAGGTGCCCGGCCTAATTCCCTCTTAGTGTTTTACGTTAAAGGCAGGGTAGGGGATCTTTGAAAAACAGTTCGAACAAGCTACATTTGAAAAAATATACCCCCCCCCCCCAAACCACGCCTCCAGTGCACAGGAATGGTCACGTGCGCTATTATCGACGAAGATAACCGAGAACAGCCGAGTGGCTAGCTTGTTAGCTTCCAAGTAAACAGCAGAGGAACCACGTTTCTAAAAGTGATAATTATCTCACCTCCACCTTCTTCTGCGGCGTAAAACATCCTCACTGCAAACACCAACACCTCCATGACTTCATCCACATCCGTTTTATCTTTATAAGAGCAAACAGCGGCATAGATACGAGCAGCGAGCAGCCATGTCTTCTCGGTTCGTCTGCACTGAGATGCTCACAGTGAGTTGCAAGCGCACGCATACGCACGCGAGGACGGTTGGTGTGCGACAGACAGTCGTCGAGTTTGATGGACATAAAAATCATTCAGTCAATCAGAACGGGCCGCTCAAAACTCCATCCATTGAAATTTATTTAATTGGAAGGGGTTTTTCCAGTACTGTACGTTCCACCGGTGATTATTTTTTTTTGTTTTTGTGTCAGAACATTTAATTAATTGGCTGCAACCGGTGAGTGAAGAAGACTTAAAAAATGCTCCTGGAAAACATCATCCACCCTGCCTTTATTTTGGTGGAGGTGGCCTGGGATGGTATCAAATTCCCGGCCTGAATTATTGTCCCAGTCCGCCCCTGGGGAGAGGACAAAACGGCCCAAGGATGCAGTTGAACAGGAGCAGCTGGATGTTAAAGTGTTGCTTCAGTGCCACACTAGCCGAGGCCTCGTTACGTCATCTGCGAGTGTGGAGGGACTCGGTTTATTAACCTGTCGATGCTTAATACAGCTTCCAGTCAGTTTTTCCAGGATTAAAGTTTTCTGTCGCTGCGAAGGATTTCCGTCAGTTGGAAAATGAGGAAAAAAATAGATCCAACTTGATTTTGTTGCAGTTCCATTTACACTTTTTTTTAAATTCATGTCATTAACATGATGCTGCTCTCAACCAATGAAACCTGGTAGCGCCGTAATGTTAGCCAATCAGAATCAGAAGTGGACGGGTCAGTGCAACCTATGTAATGGTGCGTCTTCACCGGTCTTGACATGTAAAATGAAGTCGGGATCGTTGGACTACGAGACCTGTTGTTTAAAACACCTGAGACGAAGGAACGTCCGCGTGGGTGGAATTAATGAAGCTGCAGGCCAGATGTTATCTGTGGTTTAACTTTTCAAACTCTAAATGGATCGCTGGTAACGTCGTCAGACAGCAGCTTCGGCGAGTGTCTGCTGCTTATTAACACCATTAAATGATGTACTGTTAATGTGAATGTGATGAAGGTAAAACGTCATCTCTGTGTTACTACATCTGTCCCTGCTGTGCGTTTTTTCCTGACTTTGGCACCGCGGTAGAGAAGCTTGTATTACAGTAACGTTGCAGTGTTTGTGGAGCTCCTCGTTGCAGCGAGCGGTGCAGACATGTATCTTCTGGTATTTTCTGGACAAAAACAGGCTTGTCAGTGAAAACAAACTCTGCATCGTATAAGATCGTGAACCTGAACTGAATATTGATGATTATAAAACGGGTACCCTCGTCGTAAACCTGCTGTAACCCACGGCTTCTCTGGGCTTACCGCTTTAATAACCCATCTGTAAAAACAGCTTCTTTATAAAGTGTTTTCATCAGAGCTGCAGCCTAAATGACAGATAGAGCTACGAGATGCTTTTCTGACAAGATGTCATCAGTACAGATGTTTTTTGTTTTTTTTTAACATGTTCAGTTTCTGATCTTGTGATCTATCTGGTTTCATCTGCATGGATGTTCAAAGTTGTTATTATTACAGCTGTTATTATTACAAAGTTATGTCACTGATTTTCTAGTCAGAAGTCTCATCAAGCCATGAAAATACCACTGGCCAGTTATCATGTAAATTATTGATTTTATTGTCTTTTCTGTAGCTTTAAAATCATCCCTTCTTCCTATAGAATAATAATGTTTATAGCAGCCAAACATAAAGGAATATTTAAAGGAAGATCTTCAAAAATGAAAGTCAAACTGATGAGGATCCACATGATTCACATGTTGGCAATTTTTGTTTTCACTGAAAAGACCCAGACGTGACTAAATTTACTTTCGTTCTGTGCTGATATATCCAGGCCTCTTTCCCGGCACAGCTGGAACAATTACAGTCATTTCTTATGATTTATTAGGTATTCTAGTAAAGAGGACAGTACTGAATTACCTTACAGCAAACTGTCAGATCTTATTCTTTTAAAATGCCGTTAGTCCTGGGTATTTCAATAGTGTAGAAAAGTAAAGCCCTCTTACAACTTAAATGTTGCATACGAGAACCGAAGGGCTGATGCAGCATTTTACTGTTTTACTTAGAAATTTTGGAAGGTGACCTAATGGCAGACGGGGTCGTTCTTAAAGCGTGGGGCAGCTGGCACATACATAGCCGTAAAATATGAGCTGGCCTGGGAAAAGAAATTCAAACAATTTTTTTTGCTTTAATCCCTGATTTATCAAACAGGATAATTCCAAGATATTAACCACAGAGGAAACACTAACAGAGGCTTGACAACGTATCTTTCATTATATACTGTGTCAGAGACGAGACAGCTCCCAGCAGCACTTCCCTCAGCTGCAGTACCATCCACAGCCAGCAGATGGAGCGCTTGCTGACTTCTCAAACAGGTCTCAAACGTTTCAAGACATTGTGGCAATCTCTTGGCAGCTGTCTCACAATGTCTCATTGTCTCATGAGGCTTCGTTGTCACCATCCCTTTCATACAGGTTGTCAGCACAAAGGATATCAGAGAAACTCAGAGGGGCTTGAAGTTACCACAGAGGACTAACACTCGGGCACTGAAGGACTGGCAGCAGACTCATCTTATCCTCCTCTTGACAAGTGTAAATGGAATGCTGGAGATTCCAACTTCCTTTCAGCTGCACTCCTGGAGGACCTCTGGTGGACTGCTGCTGGAAAATACCAGGAAACCCACAGGTCCCAACAGTCTTCCTTTAAAACTCTGTCAAAACTCTGACGATTCGACTCGCACCAAAGAAAAAACTAATGCCACCGGAGTTTTCATAGCATCTGATCTACGACCATACTCTGTCGTCCAAAACAGAGGCTTCAAAAAGCAGATGAAGGTGGTTGAGCCACGGTATAAAACACCTTCTTGTCCCCACGAGC
>JALJCO010012213.1:0-15351 GCA_023101725.1 Atherinomorus stipes | reverse complement strand
TTTTTAAAGGTGCCATGACATCAAATTTCACTTTTCTGGGGTTTTGGGTGTATAATCTGATCTGCTGTGCACTGATGATCAGGTGTGTGTGCGTTATCGTATCAGCTTTTAAAAGCAGGTTATTGTGCATCCGCAGGCTGGAGGTTCGGGTCCGTATGGGACAGGTTCTGGGTCTGGTCTGGCCCTCCTACTGGAACAGCCATAATCTGACGTTTCATGTCTGAGAGGTGAACCGCTTCTTTGTGCTGCCTGAAGTCCAGCTGAGCTCCATCGGACGAGCTGCCGTGTGACCACACGTCTGCAGCTCCAGATGCAGATCACTCAGCCCCCCAGCACCACCGTGCCGGCCGCACACCACAGCTTTCTGAGCTGGAAGCCATTGAGGCCCTTTGCTCAGCAGAACGTCACTGTGTCGCCTGATTTCTGCTGAGTCATGGAGGCCGTTTGCTCAGCAGATCGTCACCGTGTCGCCTGATTTCTGCTGAGCCATTGAGGCCGTTTGCTCAGCAGATCGTCACTGTGTCGCCTGATTTCTGCTGAGTCATGGAGGCCGTTTGCTCAGCAGAACGTCACTGTGTCGCCTGATTTCTGCTGAGTCATGGAGGCCGTTTGCTCAGCAGAACGTCCCTGTTTTGCCTGATTTCTGCTGAGTCATGGAGGCCGTTTGCTCAGCAGATCGTCACTGTGTCGCCTGATTTCTGCTGAGTCATGGAGGCCGTTTGCTCAGCAGATCGTCACCGTGTCGCCTGATTTCTGCTGAGTCATTGAGGCCGTTTGCTCAGCAGATCGTCACTGTGTCGCCTGATTTCTGCTGAGCCATTGAGGCCGTTTGCTCAGCAGATCGTCACTGTGTCGCCTGATTTCTGCTGAGCCATTGAGGCCGTTTGCTCAGCAGATCGTCACCGTGTCGCCTGATTTCTGCTGAGCCATTGAGGCCGTTTGCTCAGCAGATCGTCACCGTGTCGCCTGATTTCTGCTGAGTCATTGAGGCCGTTTGCTCAGCAGATCGTCACCGTGTCGCCTGATTTCTGCTGAGTCATTGAGGCCGTTTGCTCAGCAGATCGTCACTGTGTCGCCTGATTTCTGCTGAGCCATTGAGGCCGTTTGCTCAGCAGATCGTCACCGTGTCGCCTGATTTCTGCTGAGTCATTGAGGCCGTTTGCTCAGCAGATCGTCACTGTGTCGCCTGATTTCTGCTGAGCCATTGAGGCCGTTTGCTCAGCAGATCGTCACCGTGTCGCCTGATTTCTGCTGAGCCATTGAGGCCGTTTGCTCAGCAGATCGTCACCGTGTCGCCTGATTTCTGCTGAGTCATTGAGGCCGTTTGCTCAGCAGATCGTCACTGTGTCGCCTGATTTCTGCTGAGCCATTGAGGCCGTTTGCTCAGCAGATCGTCACCGTGTCGCCTGATTTCTGCTGAGTCATTGAGGCCGTTTGCTCAGCAGATCGTCACTGTGTCGCCTGATTTCTGCTGAGCCATTGAGGCCGTTTGCTCAGCAGATCGTCACCGTGTCGCCTGATTTCTGCTGAGCCATTGAGGCCGTTTGCTCAGCAGATCGTCACCGTGTCGCCTGATTTCTGCTGAGTCATTGAGGCCGTTTGCTCAGCAGATCGTCACTGTGTCGCCTGATTTCTGCTGAGCCATTGAGGCCGTTTGCTCAGCAGATCGTCACCGTGTCGCCTGATTTCTGCTGAGTCATTGAGGCCGTTTGCTCAGCAGATCGTCACTGTGTCGCCTGATTTCTGCTGAGCCATTGAGGCCGTTTGCTCAGCAGATCGTCACTGTGTCGCCTGATTTCTGCTGAGTCATTGAGGCCGTTTGCTCAGCAGATCGTCACTGTGTCGCCTGATTTCTGCTGAGCCATTGAGGCCGTTTGCTCAGCAGATTGTTGCCGTGTCGCCTGATTTCTGCTGAGCCATTGAGGCCGTTTGCTCAGCAGATCGTCACCGTGTCGCCTGATTTCTGCTGAGCCATTGGAGGCCGTTTGCTCAGCAGATCGTCCCCTGATTTCTGCTGAGTCATTGAGGCCGTTTGCTCATTAGAACGTCCCCTGATTTCTGCTGAGTCATTGAGGCCGTTTGCTCAGCAGATTGTTGCCGTGTCGCCTGATTTCTGCTGAGTCATTGAGGCCGTTTGCTCAGCAGAACGTCACTGTGTCCCCTGATTTCTGCTGAGTCATTGAGGCCGTCTGCTCAGCAGATCGTCCCTCTGATTTCTGCTGAGTCATTGGAGGCCGTTTGCTCAGCAGAACGTCCCCTGATTTCTGCTGAGCCATTGAGGCCGTTTGCTCAGCAGATCGTCACCGTGTCGCCTGATTTCTGCTGAGTCATTGAGGCCGTTTGCTCAGCAGATCGTCACCGTGTCGCCTGATTTCTGCTGAGCCATTGAGGCCGTTTGCTCAGCAGATTGTTGCCGTGTCGCCTGATTTCTGCTGAGCCATTGAGGCCGTTTGCTCAGCAGATCGTCACCGTGTCGCCTGATTTCTGCTGAGCCATTGAGGCCGTTTGCTCAGCAGATCGTCCCCTGATTTCTGCTGAGTCATTGAGGCCGTTTGCTCATTAGAACGTCCCCTGATTTCTGCTGAGTCATTGAGGCCGTTTGCTCAGCAGATTGTTGCCGTGTCGCCTGATTTCTGCTGAGTCATTGAGGCCGTTTGCTCAGCAGAACGTCACTGTGTCCCCTGATTTCTGCTGAGTCATTGAGGCCGTCTGCTCAGCAGATCGTCCCCTGATTTCTGCTGAGTCATTGAGGCCGTTTGCTCAGCAGAACGTCCCCTGATTTCTGCTGAGCCATTGAGGCCGTTTGCTCAGCAGATCGTCACCGTGTCGCCTGATTTCTGCTGAGCCATTGAGGCCGTTTGCTCAGCAGATCGTCACCGTGTCGCCTGATTTCTGCTGAGTCATTGAGGCCGTTTGCTCAGCAGATCGTCACCGTGTCGCCTGATTTCTGCTGAGCCATTGAGGCCGTTTGCTCAGCAGATCGTCACCGTGTCGCCTGATTTCTGCTGAGCCATTGAGGCCGTTTGCTCAGCAGATTGTTGCCGTGTCGCCTGATTTCTGCTGAGCCATTGAGGCCGTTTGCTCAGCAGATCGTCACCGTGTCGCCTGATTTCTGCTGAGTCATTGAGGCCGTTTGCTCAGCAGAACGTCCCCTGATTTCTGCTGAGTCATTGAGGCCGTTTGCTCATTAGAACGTCCCCTGATTTCTGCTGAGTCATTGAGGCCGTTTGCTCAGCAAATTGTTGCCGTGTCGCCTGATTTCTGCTGAGTCATTGAGGCCGTTTGCTCAGCAGAACGTCACTGTGTCCCCTGATTTCTGCTGAGTCATTGAGGCCGTCTGCTCAGCAGATCGTCCCCTGATTTCTGCTGAGTCATTGAGGCCGTTTGCTCAGCAGAACGTCCCCTGATTTCTGCTGAGCCATTGAGGCCGTTTGCTCAGCAGATCGTCACCGTGTCGCCTGATTTCTGCTGAGCCATTGAGGCCGTTTGCTCAGCAGAACGTCCCCTGATTTCTGCTGAGTCATTGAGGCCGTTTGCTCAGCAGAACGTCCCCTGATTTCTGCTGAGTCATTGAGGCCGTTTGCTCAGCAGAACGTCCCCTGATTTCTGCTGAGCCATTGAGGCCGTTTGCTCAGCAGAACGTCCCCTGATTTCTGCTGAGCCATTGAGGCCGTTTGCTCAGCAGATTGTTGCCGTGTCGCCTGATTTCTGCTGAGTCATTGAGGCCGTTTGCTCAGCAGATCGTCCCCTGATTTCTGCTGAGCCATTGAGGCCGTTTGCTCAGCAGAACGTCCCCTGATTTCTGCTGAGCCATTGAGGCCGTTTGCTCAGCAGATTGTTGCCGTGTCGCCTGATTTCTGCTGAGCCATGGAGGCCGTTTGCTCAGCAGATCGTCACCGTGTCGCCTGATTTCTGCTGAGCCATTGAGGCCGTTTGCTCAGCAGAACGTCCCCTGATTTCTGCTGAGCCATTGAGGCCGTTTGCTCAGCAGATCGTCACCGTGTCGCCTGATTTCTGCTGAGCCATTGAGGCCGTTTGCTCAGCAGATCGTCCCCTGATTTCTGCTGAGTCATTGAGGCCGTCTGCTCAGCAGATCGTCCACTGATTTCTGCTGAGTCATGGAGGCTGTTTGCTCAGCAGAACGTCCCCTGATTTCTGCTGAGTCATTGAGGCCGTTTGCTCAGCAGATCGTCACTGTGTCGCCTGATTTCTGCTGAGTCATGGAGGCCGTTTGCTCAGCAGATCGTCACCGTGTCGCCTGATTTCTGCTGAGTCATTGAGGCCGTTTGCTCAGCAGATCGTCACTGTGTCGCCTGATTTCTGCTGAGCCATTGAGGCCGTTTGCTCAGCAGATCGTCACTGTGTCGCCTGATTTCTGCTGAGCCATTGAGGCCGTTTGCTCAGCAGATCGTCACCGTGTCGCCTGATTTCTGCTGAGCCATTGAGGCCGTTTGCTCAGCAGATCGTCACCGTGTCGCCTGATTTCTGCTGAGTCATTGAGGCCGTTTGCTCAGCAGATCGTCACCGTGTCGCCTGATTTCTGCTGAGTCATTGAGGCCGTTTGCTCAGCAGATCGTCACTGTGTCGCCTGATTTCTGCTGAGCCATTGAGGCCGTTTGCTCAGCAGATCGTCACCGTGTCGCCTGATTTCTGCTGAGTCATTGAGGCCGTTTGCTCAGCAGATCGTCACTGTGTCGCCTGATTTCTGCTGAGCCATTGAGGCCGTTTGCTCAGCAGATCGTCACCGTGTCGCCTGATTTCTGCTGAGCCATTGAGGCCGTTTGCTCAGCAGATCGTCACCGTGTCGCCTGATTTCTGCTGAGTCATTGAGGCCGTTTGCTCAGCAGATCGTCACTGTGTCGCCTGATTTCTGCTGAGCCATTGAGGCCGTTTGCTCAGCAGATCGTCACCGTGTCGCCTGATTTCTGCTGAGTCATTGAGGCCGTTTGCTCAGCAGATCGTCACTGTGTCGCCTGATTTCTGCTGAGCCATTGAGGCCGTTTGCTCAGCAGATCGTCACCGTGTCGCCTGATTTCTGCTGAGCCATTGAGGCCGTTTGCTCAGCAGATCGTCACCGTGTCGCCTGATTTCTGCTGAGTCATTGAGGCCGTTTGCTCAGCAGATCGTCACTGTGTCGCCTGATTTCTGCTGAGCCATTGAGGCCGTTTGCTCAGCAGATCGTCACCGTGTCGCCTGATTTCTGCTGAGTCATTGAGGCCGTTTGCTCAGCAGATCGTCACTGTGTCGCCTGATTTCTGCTGAGCCATTGAGGCCGTTTGCTCAGCAGATCGTCACTGTGTCGCCTGATTTCTGCTGAGTCATTGAGGCCGTTTGCTCAGCAGATCGTCACTGTGTCGCCTGATTTCTGCTGAGCCATTGAGGCCGTTTGCTCAGCAGATTGTTGCCGTGTCGCCTGATTTCTGCTGAGCCATTGAGGCCGTTTGCTCAGCAGATCGTCACCGTGTCGCCTGATTTCTGCTGAGCCATTGAGGCCGTTTGCTCAGCAGATCGTCCCTGATTTCTGCTGAGTCATTGAGGCCGTTTGCTCATTAGAACGTCCCCTGATTTCTGCTGAGTCATTGAGGCCGTTTGCTCAGCAGATTGTTGCCGTGTCGCCTGATTTCTGCTGAGTCATTGAGGCCGTTTGCTCAGCAGAACGTCACTGTGTCCCCTGATTTCTGCTGAGTCATTGAGGCCGTCTGCTCAGCAGATCGTCCCCTGATTTCTGCTGAGTCATTGAGGCCGTTTGCTCAGCAGAACGTCCCCTGATTTCTGCTGAGCCATTGAGGCCGTTTGCTCAGCAGATCGTCACCGTGTCGCCTGATTTCTGCTGAGTCATTGAGGCCGTTTGCTCAGCAGATCGTCACCGTGTCGCCTGATTTCTGCTGAGCCATTGAGGCCGTTTGCTCAGCAGATTGTTGCCGTGTCGCCTGATTTCTGCTGAGCCATTGAGGCCGTTTGCTCAGCAGATCGTCACCGTGTCGCCTGATTTCTGCTGAGCCATTGAGGCCGTTTGCTCAGCAGATCGTCCCCTGATTTCTGCTGAGTCATTGAGGCCGTTTGCTCATTAGAACGTCCCCTGATTTCTGCTGAGTCATTGAGGCCGTTTGCTCAGCAGATTGTTGCCGTGTCGCCTGATTTCTGCTGAGTCATTGAGGCCGTTTGCTCAGCAGAACGTCACTGTGTCCCCTGATTTCTGCTGAGTCATTGAGGCCGTCTGCTCAGCAGATCGTCCCCTGATTTCTGCTGAGTCATTGAGGCCGTTTGCTCAGCAGAACGTCCCCTGATTTCTGCTGAGCCATTGAGGCCGTTTGCTCAGCAGATCGTCACCGTGTCGCCTGATTTCTGCTGAGCCATTGAGGCCGTTTGCTCAGCAGATCGTCACCGTGTCGCCTGATTTCTGCTGAGTCATTGAGGCCGTTTGCTCAGCAGATCGTCACCGTGTCGCCTGATTTCTGCTGAGCCATTGAGGCCGTTTGCTCAGCAGATCGTCACCGTGTCGCCTGATTTCTGCTGAGCCATTGAGGCCGTTTGCTCAGCAGATTGTTGCCGTGTCGCCTGATTTCTGCTGAGCCATTGAGGGCCGTTTGCTCAGCAGATCGTCACCGTGTCGCCTGATTTCTGCTGAGTCATTGAGGCCGTTTGCTCAGCAGAACGTCCCCTGATTTCTGCTGAGTCATTGAGGCCGTTTGCTCATTAGAACGTCCCCTGATTTCTGCTGAGTCATTGAGGCCGTTTGCTCAGCAAATTGTTGCCGTGTCGCCTGATTTCTGCTGAGTCATTGAGGCCGTTTGCTCAGCAGAACGTCACTGTGTCCCCTGATTTCTGCTGAGTCATTGAGGCCGTCTGCTCAGCAGATCGTCCCCTGATTTCTGCTGAGTCATTGAGGCCGTTTGCTCAGCAGAACGTCCCCTGATTTCTGCTGAGCCATTGAGGCCGTTTGCTCAGCAGATCGTCACCGTGTCGCCTGATTTCTGCTGAGCCATTGAGGCCGTTTGCTCAGCAGAACGTCCCCTGATTTCTGCTGAGTCATTGAGGCCGTTTGCTCAGCAGAACGTCCCCTGATTTCTGCTGAGTCATTGAGGCCGTTTGCTCAGCAGAACGTCCCCTGATTTCTGCTGAGCCATTGAGGCCGTTTGCTCAGCAGAACGTCCCCTGATTTCTGCTGAGCCATTGAGGCCGTTTGCTCAGCAGATTGTTGCCGTGTCGCCTGATTTCTGCTGAGTCATTGAGGCCGTTTGCTCAGCAGATCGTCCCCTGATTTCTGCTGAGCCATTGAGGCCGTTTGCTCAGCAGAACGTCCCCTGATTTCTGCTGAGCCATTGAGGCCGTTTGCTCAGCAGATTGTTGCCGTGTCGCCTGATTTCTGCTGAGCCATGGAGGCCGTTTGCTCAGCAGATCGTCACCGTGTCGCCTGATTTCTGCTGAGCCATTGAGGCCGTTTGCTCAGCAGAACGTCCCCTGATTTCTGCTGAGCCATTGAGGCCGTTTGCTCAGCAGATCGTCACCGTGTCGCCTGATTTCTGCTGAGCCATTGAGGCCGTTTGCTCAGCAGATCGTCCCCTGATTTCTGCTGAGTCATTGAGGCCGTCTGCTCAGCAGATCGTCCACTGATTTCTGCTGAGTCATGGAGGCTGTTTGCTCAGCAGAACGTCCCCTGATTTCTGCTGAGTCATTGAGGCCGTTTGCTCAGCAGATCGTCCCCTGATTTCTGCTGAGCCATTGAGGCCGTTTGCTCAGCAGATCGTCACCGTGTCGCCTGATTTCTGCTGAGCCATTGAGGCCGTTTGCTCAGCAGATCGTCCCCTGATTTCTGCTGAGTCATTGAGGCCGTCTGCTCAGCAGATCGTCCACTGATTTCTGCTGAGTCATGGAGGCTGTTTGCTCAGCAGAACGTCCCCTGATTTCTGCTGAGTCATTGAGGCCGTTTGCTCAGCAGATCGTCCCCTGATTTCTGCTGAGTCATGGAGGCTGTTTGCTCAGCAGATTGTTGCCGTGTCGCCTGATTTCTGCTGAGTCATGGAGGCTGTTTGCTCAGCAGAACGTCCCCTGATTTCTGCTGAGTCATTGAGGCCGTTTGCTCAGCAGATTGTTGCCGTGGCGCACGTTAATATTTTTGCGTCTTGTGAGGCAGAAAACTCAGCAGAAATCAGGCGACACGGTGGCGATCTGCTGAGCAAACGGCCTCCATGAACTTTAGCTCAGAAAGCTGTGGTGTGCAGCAGGTTTAAAACTTGGACGGAGTTGGCTTCGTCTCCGCGGTAACACCACACACACCCCTGGCTGCCCGTCTCACCGGAGTGTGTGTGTCCGGGTCTCTCCTGTAATCTCCTCTGACTGGAGAGTCGCTCTCCAGACTCAACTTCTCCACTGAGATCTCCCTGGAAACCACACACACACACACAGGCGTGCACACGCACACACACACACACAGACACAGACAGACGCTGTGATCAGATGGACAGACAGACTTAAACAGAAGGATAGTTAGAGAACAGCAGGAGAACTGTTGGAGGAATGATGACTTCACCGTCTCGTCCTTCAGTTTCAGGTCCACTGTCTCCACCGGTGTCCGTCCACCGTCTTCCTCAGAGACAGCTGGGACCACACATATCTACAAATGCTACATAACTCAACTGCGCTGTTGGCCAATGGAGCCGAAGGTCCACATACGGCAGCCATCTTACCACAGTCAGCTTGCTGATGATGATGGACCATCATCATTAAAAGCCATAACTTACTCAATTTTCTGGTGATTTTCAATCAGTCTGGTTTGTTGTAAACATCAGAAATTTAGTTATGAAACTACATACTTAATGATCATAACTAACGATTTCAGAGCAGAGCGAGTTATAACCATGGACTTTAATATTATCATAAACAGGTGAGGTGCAATAAATATACACACGACCACGGCATTTATATTAAGTCAGTGTTTAGAACTAGCGTACACAATGGATACATGTATGTATGAAAAATATACATATATATACATAAATATATATATACATATATATATATACACACACTAAAAAATAGAGGTACCAATTTGTACTTAAAAGGGTCCAAAGCTTGTTGCTGGGGGGGTCCTTTCTGAAAGACATTTCTGTACCTTCATGGTCCATTTTTGTACCTCATCAAGCTGTATGAGTTAATAAAGTACAATTAAACCAATTAAAGATGATGAATAAAAGTCAATAAAATAAAGATTATGACAACAATCAAAGATGCTAATAATAGATGAATAATTATTATAGAAATATTAGGCCAAACACATATATAATTATACATATAATTATTACTATGATTATTATGAAAATCATAATAACTAATTATACTACTGTTTAGAACGGCTGCTAATTATAGTTATTGTACAAGCTACACACATTTTTCAATGCTGCAGGTACCCTTAGGGTTGAAATGGTACAAATTTGTACTTTATATTACTTAAGTTAATGAAAATATTTTTCAACTTCAGTTTTGTTTTGTCGTTAGTTTTAGTGAACTAGAATAACCTTCGTGCACCAGAGTACGGCTGGTGTTCAGACCGCACCAAACCAAGCGGGCTACAGTGTGAACGCATCCTTCAGGACCCAAACCAGCAGAATTTTAGGAAGAACTGGGTGTTTCTAGGGATGGGTACTGTTCACATTTGAACCGATACGGTACCAACTTCCGGTACATGCGAGTCGGTACTGGTACGGCTGTTTTTATTCTCTGTGGTGTCGGAGCGTCTGGTAACAGAGGGAAACTTAGTAACGGAATAATTTATTGAGAATAAAGATGGAATGTTCTCCTGTCGCAGTGTTAGTGCAGGTATGATGGAGGCTGGGATCCTCCTGCTGCAGTGATCAGTTTACTAACTTGGTGCAGACAGTTTCTGCCGTGCTGGTTAAACCATACAAGCTTCTTCAGAGAGAAGCAGACTCCATGACAGATGGAAGTATTGTGGCTAGGGATGGGTACCGAAATCGGTACTTTTATTGGTACCTACCGAACTCCGTCGGTACTACCGGGTACCGATTCACGTAAAATCAAACGGTACCATGTTTCGGTACCTAAATGCACCCTTTTTAATGTGAGGTAGTGGAGGAGTTTGTTATTTCTGTGCCGCACGTGAACGTTGCATCCAGCATGACATCAGCAGCAGCGGCCGCGTGTTCAGTCAGAAGCTTTCCTGCTTCACTTCTCTAAAACATCAAGTTCGCTGCATTATTTGTGATGCCAGCGGCGGGAACACGTCTGATCTGAGGAAGCAGCAGATTAAACACAATATTCTTTTCAAAGCTCCGTTCCCGACGCCCCCGCAGCCCGCAGAAAAAAGAGGGAGAAGTCCGTCAGCACCTCGGCGGCTGAACAGATGTAATCGCGGGCAGATAATAACCAGCAGGTTCACAAACTGCCGTTTAAGAACTTAATACGATGTGAATATTTTCTGAGTTTACCATCAACCAAGACAGTAAACCAGTTCTGGAGCGACGCGCATGTCACGTCTCTCCCTCCCTCCCTCCGTCGCATCCCACATCTTTATTAAACTCTTCATCACAGCGGAGTTTCTGCACGCGAGTGCACCAGCCACCATACTTACATCTGATAAATAAGAGTCTGCGTCTCTGAAACAGCTTGTTGGTTTAACCAGCACGGCAGAAACTGTCTGCATCAAGTTAGTAACCTGATCCCTGCAGCAGGATTACAGCCTCCAGACCATACGCAAAACGCCGCCACAAAATCAGTTTAGTGTCGGAGAATATTCCGTCTTTTTTCTCATTAAATTATTCTGTCATTATTATTATTTCGTCTGGAACAAACTCCCAGAAAGTCTCAGATCAGCTGAAACACCTGTTCTCTGCATTCACATAGATTTCACTCTAAAGTTCAAATCTGCACGGCTCTATGCTCTCTCTTTTTAATGTTCAACATTTTTAATGTTTATCATTTTAAAATCATACTTGTACTTTTTTGTTCTTAATCATTTTCCCTTTTACACCCCGCTGCAATGCTTGGTTTATCTAAAGCACTTTGAATTTTCCTGTAGGCTACATGAAATGTGCTGTATAAAAAAAACTTGCCTTGCCATTAAGTTTCCCTGTTACCAGACGCTCTGACATCATAGAGAAACAGCTGGATTTTGCTTTAATATATTATTAAAAAATTCTATGTTGAGAATGAGAAATAAATCTGTTATTGTCATATAAACACACAGAAAAGTACCGAAAACTGGTACCGTTTGGTACCGTACCGATTCGCAGGTACCGAAAGTTGGTACCGTATCGATTCAAATGTGAAAGGTACCCATCCCTAATTGTGGCTGGTGCGCTCGCATGCAGAAACTCCGCTGGGATGAAGTTTAATAAGATGGGGGATGTGAAGGGGGAAGGGAGAGACATGACCTGCACGTCGCTCCTCAACTGGGTTCCTGTGCTGGTTGATGGTAAACTCAGTAAGTATTTACATCATACTGAGTTCTGAGCAGCAGTTTGTGAACCCCGCTGGTTATTATCTGCCCACCGATTGGATCTGTTCAGCCGCTGAGGGGCTGACTGACTTCTCCCTCTTCTTTTTGCGGGCTGCAGATGAAGCGTCAGGAACGGAGCTTTGAGAAGAATATTGTGTTTAATCAGCTGCTTCCTCAGATCAGACGTGTTCCTGCCGCTCGTCTTGCATTTTGCATCTCAAATATTGCAGCGAGTTGGATGTTTTAGAGAAGTGAAGCCAGAAAAGCTTCAATCAGCCGCTGGTTGATGTCATGCTGCGATTCAACGTTCACGTGCAGCATAGAAATTACCAACTCTTTCACTCCCTCACAGTAAAAAAGTTGCATTTAGGTACCAAAACATGGTACTGTTTGATTTCACGTGAATCGGTACTCTGTAGTACCGACGGAGTTCGGTAGGTACCAATAAAAGTACTGAATTTGGTACCCATCCCTAGGTGTTTCTGCCCATAAATCTGACCTGGTCTGGGCCCCTCCCATCCTGACGGCTGAGTCTAGGTGCTGCGGGGTGTTCGGATGTCCAGAACAAAAGCTGATCAGTGTGTTACAGTTTCTATGGCGGCTTCATCCCTGAGGTGAGTGTCCACGTGCGTGTCTGCCAGCTCCGACAGCTTCCGAGGAAGACTGCAGACGGACTTTACCTGAAACCGATCTGGGAGAGGAGCCGGTGAAGCTCGGAGATGACATGAGCGGCTGTGGAAGGCCGAGAGGCAGCATGTGGTGGTGGAGGGAGCGTGTGCTGCAGGTCTCACCCGGAGCTCAGAGATAAGCTGTGAGCGTGGGGGCTGTACGTTCCAGAGTTGTTCACCGTGGGGATGGCGTTTCGAAGCAACCTCACCCACGTCCCGATGTCCACGTTCATCTGCCGTGCCCGAAGGAACGCCTTGCCTTGAACAACACACACACACACACGCAGCGTTAATGTCTGCAGAGCTGCTGCAGCCGTGGAACAGACAGACATTTGTATATACAGGTACTACCCAAAAAATTACAATATTGTGAAAAAGTTCATGTATTTCTGTAGTTCAACTTAAAAGGTGCAATTTACATATTGTATAGACAAATATGTGAATCAATATATTTCAAGTTGTTTGGATGTTACTGATTAGGACTTGCAGCTTTAGAAAACCTCAAATTCAAAAACTCTAAAAATTAGAATATTGCATGAAATCAATTATAAAAGGACTTTAAATACAAAAAAGTCAGGCCTCCTAAAGTAAAATCTTGCATCTGTACTTAGTATTTGGTTTGGGCCCTTTTTTTTATATATATTTTATTCATCCCAATTAGTAAGCCAATTAGGAAATTCATTCTCTGCATTTTCACCCATCTCAGGTTGAACCTGAGAACAGTGGGCTGCTATTTAAAGAGCCCGGGGGAGCAGTTGGTGGGGGGGTTAAGGACCTTGCTCAAGGGTCTACAGTGGTTCACGTGAGTCCTGTGTCGGGAACTCAAACCCGGGTCTGCCGTGCCAAAGCCCGCGACATTAACCACAACGCTGTCCACTCCCCAACTCCAACTCCCACTATGCATGAATTTGAAAAAAACCAAACATGCATGTCCGTGTTTTTCATACTAATGGATGATGAAGCGCTAAATACCAAAAATAACGTTTCCACCCATGTTTCTCTCTGTTGCCATGAACAGGCTGTGTGCTGCATAAAGCTGCAATTCGGTGTCCGAATTTCCCGCGCTGCCCTGCAGACATGACGTCAAATGACCTACATCCACAGTTTTGATGGAGAAAAAGACGGTCGCGGTAAATTCAAACACTGTAAGCGATTGTTATGGATTATTCTGCCGTCAGCAAACGATCCAGATCAACTGAAAGACACTAAAAAGTGTACGGTGAAAAAGGTGAGTAAACAATGTTATAGCTTCAGTTTGTGCTCCTGTGATGGCTTGGCTCGGGGCTGCAGTTACTTGTTGCGGCAGTCACAAGTTTCATTTCTTAATATCTTGCCTCAAGTCCCTTTAACCTGGCGTGGCATGGATGCTAACAGCTTTAACCCGGCGTGGCATGGATGCTAACAGCTTTAACCCGGCGTGGCATGGATGCTAGCAGCTTTAACCCGGCGTGGCATGGATGCTAGCAGCTTTAACCCGGCGTGGCATGGATGCTACCAGCTTTAACCCGGCGTGGCATGGATGCTAACAGCTTTAACCCGGCGTGGCATGGATGCTAGCAGCTTTAACCCGGCGTGGCATGGATGCTAGCAGCTTTAACCCGGCGTGGCATGGATGCTAACGGCTTTAACCCGGCGTGGCATGGATGCTAGCGGCTTTAACCCGGCGTGGCATGGATGCTAGCGGCTTTAACCCGGCGTGGCATGGATGCTAGCGGCTTTAACCCGGCGTGGCATGGATGCTAGCAGCTTTAACCCGGCGTGGCATGGATGCTACCAGCTTTAACCCGGCGTGGCATGGATGCTACCAGCTTTAACCCGGCGTGGCATGGATGCTACCAGCTTTAAACCGGCGTGGCATGGATGCTAACAGCTTTAACCCGGCGTGGCATGGATGCTAACAGCTTTAACCCAGCGTGGCATGGATGCTAGCAGCTTTAACCCAGCGTGGCATGGATGCTAGCAGCTTTAACCCAGCGTGGCATGGATGCTAGCAGCTTTAACCCGGCGTGGCATGGATGCTAGCAGCTTTAACCCGGCGTGGCACGGATGCTATCAGCTCTAACCCGGCGTGGCACGGATGCTACCAGCTTTAACCCGGCGTGGCATGGATGCTACCAGCTTTAACCCGGCGTGGCATGGATGCTAGCAGCTCTAACCCGGCGTGGCATGGATGCTAGCAGCTTTAACCCGGCGTGGCACGGATGCTATCAGCTCTAACCCGGCGTGGCATGGATGCTACCAGCTTTAACCCGGCGTGGCATGGATGCTACCAGCTTTAACCCGGCGTGGCATGGATGCTACCAGCTTTAACCCGGCGTGGCATGGATGCTAGCAGCTTTAACCCGGCGTGGCATGGATGCTACCAGCTTTAACCCGGCGTGGCATGGATGCTAGCAGCCCCAACCCGGCGTGGCATTGATGGGCCTAGCAGCTTTAACCCGGCGTGGCATGGATGCTAGCAGCTTTAACCCGGCGTGGCACGGATGCTAGCAGCTTTAACCCGGCGTGGCACGGATGCTAGCAGCTTTAACCCGGCGTGGCATGGATGCTACCAGCTTTAACCCGGCGTGGCATGGATGCCAGCAGCTTTAACTCGGCATGGCACGGATGCTAGCAGCTTTAACCCGGCGTGGCACGGATGCTAGCAGCTTTAACCCGGCATGGCATGGATGCTACCAGCTTTAACCCGGCGTGGCATGGATGCCAGCAGCTTTAACTCGGCATGGCACGGATGCTAGCAGCTTTAACCCGGCGTGGCACGGATGCTAGCAGCTTTAACCCGGCATGGCATGGATGCTAGCAGCTTTAACCCGGCATGGCATGGATGCTAGCAGCTTTAACCCGGCGTGGCATGGATGCTAGCAGCTTGTGGCATATCTCAGCTGTTATGGAGACCAACATGCTTCCATCACAGCCTTGAGCCTCTTCTTTATTGTTTGCTCTCTTCCCGTTCAGCTTTCTCTGACGATGTCCCACATGTTTTCAATGGGGTTCAGGTCAGGTGGGTTTGCGGGCCAATCCAGCATGGTGATCCATGGTTGTTGAAGCAGGATTTTGTACTTTTGGCAGTGTGGGCAGGTGCCAAGTCCTGCTGGAAGATGAGAAGTCTGCATCCCCATACAGCTGGTCCACTGAAGCAAGCATGAAGGTCTCAAAATGTCCCTGCTAGACAGCTGCATTGATGCTGGACTTGATGAAGCTCACAGGTCCATTCCTTATGAAGTCCTC
>JALJCO010012212.1:0-38307 GCA_023101725.1 Atherinomorus stipes | reverse complement strand
AAACAGGGATAGTAGAAGCTTCTAAACAGGGATAGTAGAACCTTCTAAACAGGGAAAGTAGAACCTTCTAAACAGGGACAGTAGAACCTTCTAAACAGGGATAGTAGAACCTTCTAAACAGGGATAGTAGAACCTTCTAAACAGGGATAGTAGAACCTTCTAAACAGGGATAGTAGAACCTTCTAAACAGGGATAGTAGAAGCTTCTAAACAGGGATAGTAGAACCTTCTAAACAGGGATAGTAGAACCTTCTAAACAGGGATAGTAGAACCTTCTAAACAGGGATAGTAGAACCTTCTAAACAGGGATAGTAGAACCTTCTAAACAGGGATAGTAGAACCTTCTAAACAGGGATAGTAGAACCTTCTAAACAGGGATAGTAGAACCTTCTAAACAGGGATAGTAGAACCTTCTAAACAGGGATAGTAGAACCTTCTAAACAGGGATAGTAGAACCTTCTAAACAGGGATAGTAGAACCTTCTAAACAGGGATAGTAGAACCTTCTAAACAGGGATAGTAAAACCTTCTAAACAGGGATAGTAGAACCTTCTAAACAGGGATAGTAAAACCTTCTAAACAGGGATAGTAGAACCTTCTAAACAGGGATAGTAAAACCTTCTAAACAGGGATAGTAGAACCTTCTAAACAGGGATAGTAGAACCTTCTAAACAGGGATAGTAGAACCTTCTAAACAGGGATAGTAGAAGCTTCTAAACAGGGATAGTAGAACCTTCTAAACAGGGACAGTAGAACCTTCTAAACAGGGATAGTAGAACCTTCTAAACAGGGATAGTAGAACCTTCTAAACAGGGATAGTAGAACCTTCTAAACAGGGAAAGTAGAACCTTCTAAACAGGGACAGTAGAACCTTCTAAACAGGGACAGTAGAACCTTCTAAACAGGGATAGTAGAACCTTCTAAACAGGGATAGTAGAACCTTCCAAACAGGGACAGTAGAACCTTCTAAACAGGGATAGTAGAACCTTCTAAACAGGGATAGTAGAACCTTCTAAACAGGGATAGTAGAACCTTCTAAACAAGGATAGTAGAACCTTCTAAACAGGGATAGTAGAACCTTCTAAACAGGGACAGTAGAACCTTCTAAACAGGGACAGTAGAACCTTCTAAACAGGGACAGTAGAACCTTCTAAACAGGGATAGTAGAACCTTCTAAACAGGGATAGTAGAACCTTCCAAACAGGGTTAGTAGAACCTTCTAAACAGGGATAGTAGAACCTTCTAAACAGGGATAGTAGAACCTTCTAAACAGGGATAGTAGAACCTTCTAAACAGGGATAGTAGAACCTTCTAAACAGGGATAGTAGAACCTTCTAAACAGGGATAGTAGAACCTTCTAAACAGGGATAGTAGAACCTTCTAAACAGGGATAGTAGAACCTCCTAAACAGGGATAGTAGAAGCTTCTAAACAGGGATAGTAGAAGCTTCTAAACAGGGATAGTAGAACCTTCTAAACAGGGAAAGTAGAACCTTCTAAACAGGGACAGTAGAACCTTCTAAACAGGGATAGTAGAAGCTTCTAAACAGGGATCGTAGAACCTTCTAAACAGGGATAGTAGAACCTTCTAAACAGGGATAGTAGAACCTTCTAAACAGGGATAGTAGAACCTTCTAAACAGGGATAGTAGAACCTTCTAAACAGGGATAGTAGAACCTTCTAAACAGGGATAGTAGAACCTTCTAAACAGGGATAGTAGAACCTTCTAAACAGGGATAGTAGAACCTTCTAAACAGGGATAGTAGAACCTTCTAAACAGGGATAGTAGAACCTTCTAAACAGGGATAGTAGAACCTTCTAAACAGGGATAGTAGAAGCTTCTAAACAGGGATAGTAGAACCTTCTAAACAGGGATAGTAGAACCTTCTAAACAGGGATAGTAGAACCTTCTAAACAGGGATAGTAGAAGCTTCTAAACAGGGATAGTAGAAGCTTCTAAACAGGGAAAGTAGAACCTTCTAAACAGGGATAGTAAAACCTTCTAAACAGGGATAGTAGAACCTTCTAAACAGGGATAGTAGAACCTTCTAAACAGGGATAGTAGAAGCTTCTAAACAGGGATAGTAGAACCTTCTAAACAGGGATAGTAAAACCTTCTAAACAGGGATAGTAGAACCTTCCAAACAGGGATAGTAGAAGCTTCTAAACAGGGATAGTAGAACCTTCTAAACAGGGATAGTAGAAGCTTCTAAACAGGGATAGTAGAACCTTCTAAACAGGGATAGTAGAACCTTCTAAACAGGGATAGTAGAACCTTCTAAACAGGGATAGTAGAACCTTCCAAACAGGGATAGTAGAAGCTTCTAAACAGGGATAGTAGAACCTTCTAAACAGGGATAGTAAAACCTTCTAAACAGGGATAGTAGAACCTTCCAAACAGGGATAGTAGAAGCTTCTAAACAGGGATAGTAGAACCTTCTAAACAGGGATAGTAGAACCTTCTAAACAGGGATAGTAGAACCTTCCAAACAGGGATAGTAGAAGCTTCTAAACAGGGATAGTAGAACCTTCTAAACAGGGATAGTAGAACCTTCTAAACAGGGATAGTAGAACCTTCTAAACAGGGATAGTAGAAGCTTCTAAACAGGGATAGTAAAACCTTCTAAACAGGGATAGTAAAACCTTCTAAACAGGGATAGTAGAACCTTCCAAACAGGGATAGTAGAACCTTCTAAACAGGGATAGTAGAACCTTCTAAACAGGGATAGTAGAAGCTTCTAAACAGGGATAGTAGAAGCTTCTAAACAGGGATAGTAGAACCTTCCAAACAGGGATAGTAGAAGCTTCTAAACAGGGTTCCAGCTTGTTCTGGGAAAGTTTATGACTGCTAACCTCGCAGCCCGGAACCCCAGCACATCATACGTCAGACTGTCGAAGGGGGGGTTGAGGTGGCCCCCCTACCTTTGATCGTTCTGGTAGGGGGTGTATGGGGGATAAAAAGGCGTTTGGCTTGGGCGTAGATCTGAGCCCAATGTTGACCCGTTTCATCATCTCATCGGTGAATTTCAGGTGGGGGGGAGGAGGGGGAGAGTTGGGGAGATGATGGTCTGTCAGGGGTTCTGGGGGGCGAGGAAGGACCACGATCCTGGTTCGGTGTGCTGGTCAGGGGAAACAGAGATCCTTTTTCTTGTCTCTCACTGAAGCTCTTGTCGGGGAGGGGGGGCAGCTCCTCCTCCGTTTGGCCTTCCTTTTGAGATAAAACGGAGTGTATCTCATTGTTGACATTCCGCACAGAGAGATGACGGAGGCAATGAAATATGTTAGAAGTGAGCAGCTTTACTCCAGATCTGTTAAGATTGAGGCCATTAGCCCTAAAAAGATGTCTCCGTTCCCCAAAAATAGGAAAGTTGTTAATAAAATGCAGATTGTTATTAGCACACGCTGATAAGAGCCAGTCATTCAGCGCCAGCAGCCTGCTGAATCTTAAATCCCCTCCTCTGATGGTTGGTACAGGTCCGCTGATGAAAACTGCTGCATCCAGAGATCTCACTGTTTTTATCAGTTCAGTGAAGTCCCGATTCAGAGCCTCAGATTGCTGCTTGGACACATCATTCGAGCCTGTGTGTAGAACGATGTTTCTCACAGTCGGATATTCAGCCAGAGTTTTCAGAAATCTCTCCTGTATGTCACTGACCATATCCTTAGGAAAACAGAGCACTTTGGTGTTCTTTCCACACAGCCACTGAACGTCCTTCACAGTGGAATCACCTATAATCAGAGTTTCAGGCCCAGCCTTCAGCTTCCTCAGCTTTGTCTTCGGCCTCTTACTTTCTGATAGGTGATCGGTCTTCACCCTGCTGCCTTGGGATGGATGGTCGTCAGGTAGAGATCCAGGGTCCTCTGACAGTGCAGCAAATCTGTTCTGCAGTTTAACAATCGGTTGTTTGGGGGGTCTGTGGCTAATCTTCTTGTCCCTGGTTGCTGTAGGTGGAGGCCAGTCTGCCTCATTACAGACGTTAGCCCGATCTGCCTCACGTCCTCCCTTTTCCAGGAGACATGATTTACTTTTTGGCTTTGCACCGAGACGGTTCCAGGGAGGTTTATCACTCGATGATTTGTTGTTACTCACAGAGGCAGCCTTTTTCTGGGTTGTGTTATCTTTGCCTTTTAGCCTTGTGTTAGCTTGCTCGACTCCGCTGTTTTGGGTTGCTGGCAGAGTTGTTTCATTTCCACACAGTCCATTTACCTCCACATTAACTTCTATGCGATGTACTTTGATCTCCAGTGCTGTTATCTTCTGTAGGAGAGCTTCGTAGTTGACTGTGGAGAGGGAAGGCATCTTGTTGCTATTAGCCTAGCGTTAGCACCTTTCCAAGCTATTTGGTTGAGTGCTAAACCCAGGCTGTGTCAGGCTTCAGCTGTGTGTAGGCCACACACACACAGAGCGCTGAAGATAAAAGAACTAAAAAAATATCGTAGTTTCAGTGGAAAAATGTATGACTCCCAGTAATTTACAAGTTTTTAAAAGTAACTGCAAGTAAAAAGGGAAAAAAGGGAGAAAAAATCGGTATAAAATCAAGCAAAAGAGAAAGCAAAGCAGGAGCAAAGCAGAGAGCGTCGGCACGGCAGCAAGCAGCCTTGAGAAAACCGCTATCGCTCGCTAACTGAGGCAGACTGGCCTCCACCTACAGCAACCAGGGACAAGAAGATCAGCCACAGACCTCAAAAACAACCGATTGTTAAACTGCAGATGTAGGGGAAATACCGAGGTTGTGACGCAGGGGACGCAGGAGGAATTCCCAAAGCTGTGGCGCGTGGCCGCCGCCTGCACCTGTTACCTGCTAATAAATACAATATTTAAAGTGACATCGGTGTGTGAGGAGGCTACTGCCTATAAACAAGTATAGCTACGTTTCACAAATAGCCTAAACTATCCAAGAAAGAAAGAAAGAAAGAAAGAAAAATCTCAATGGCAGCAACTATCTAGTCAGTTGGGGTGGTCGTTTTTCCTCCATCCTCTTCCTGTTTTGGCCACACTGTGACGGTGGGCAGCTGTCTTTGGCTTTACAGCCAAATTCACGGACTTCGTATTTCGGCTTGTGGGAGCTTCTCCGGCTTTACACCTGATCCGTGAGTGCAGCGCTGCGCAGCGCAACGGCTTTGCTGCAATCTCCATGGCACTAGCATTTACACCGTTCACTGTTTTGTTTTGTTTAGTTTATTTCAAGCAAATATGAAACCAGGAACAGAACAATCAAATTATAGGCTACAGAGCTACAGGCTAGGTGATAGTTAAGCCTGAAATTCAACTGAGTCAAACAACAAAAAAATAAGAATCTCACTGATGCTTGAAATGGAGTGGGGAGAAGTAAGTGACTGTACTGCGGTAAAGTCGGTTTGTTGTTGGATATAAGCTTGACATTCAGTAGGGATCATCTGCCTATTACCTTAAAAATCTTCACTAAAAATCAACAAAATGACTTTTTACCATTCTGTTTGCTGGAGTACATCACATTTATTAAGCCCTATCTACTACAGATGAGATTATTTTGATAAAGCGTTTTATATGTCCATAGTATGCATTTATTACCTAAAAATATTCACTATTCAGCTTTCCTCTGACCATCAAGTCACGCAAGTGACACACTGCATGCGGAAGCAGTTTCATTTCGGCGCCCTTGTTAACAGACGGTGTTGGCCACACGCGGGCAGCGCCAAAATCAGTGTGCGCCGTGGAGCGATCGTTTTGGCTTCTGTTCTACTTTCTGCGCGAGCCGCGGCCAAATTTGTCAAGCCAGGCAGGAAAATAAACAGGAACAGGAGGCAGATTTATCAAAATAAACCCATTTTCAAAGTAAAAACATCTAGAGGAGCTTTAGACCCGATCTTTATTAAAGAAATCTAATTATATGTTAATTATGTCTTAATCTGTATTGAAAATACAAGTGGAAGGATTAACACACATGTCGGCCCTCTGCTTGTAAATATTATGAAAGCAGAGCAGGAGATGTGGCCTTTGTGGAATTATCAGCTGTAGTACAGCAGAGAAGCAGGACTGCTGCCGACTGTGCACGTCCGATGTGGACAGAAAGAAGAGTGGTGTTGACCAGAAAATCGGTGAGCTGCGCTTCGGCGCGCTTCCACATGCTGTGTGTGTGTCCCTAGCATCAGACGGTAGACAGACGCAGTCAATCACAACGAGCCTAACTGGTTAAAACAGATGCAGAAAGTCACATGAAGCTCTTAGAGCTGCTGGAAGCAGCGAGCGTGAATAAAAAGTAAAAAATACAGCATGAGTCAGGACGTTTATTCACATGTGTGTTCTCCATCCCCGCCTCTCTCCTCATTCCCCCACACTGTTGGCGACAGCAGCTTTTTCAGTAGCGTGTGACGTTTTGCCTCCACAAAACACGGAGCCATCTCCCCATAACTTGACGTGAAAATGAGCTGAAACATTTTCTTTTGCTCTCGTGCGCCGGTCCGCGATTGCACATACAGAACTTCATTATGAATGAATACTATATTTTATTTTTCTTCTCGTGCACGGTGCGCCCATCACAAAAGTGTTGCAGCTCCTCTGGAGCTGTTGGCACTGTGCCACATGCGCGTCCACTGTGCGTCATGTGAAACTCTTCAAGGTTTTACGTCACTACAAGTTTCATAGATGTGACAAACTCTGTTTTCTTGTCAACTTTAAACTTAGTAATAAACTGAAGTTCTGTTTTTTATTTACTCTGCGTTCTTCCACTCTAACCAACAAGCCTGTTTGAAAAACCGGCCTCACATGACTGTCACTGCACAAGGCTGGCCAGGCCCATTTCTCATGGACAACGCACGTGCACGCATTGTGCGTGTGGCGCATTTCAGCTTCATCAAGGGCCAGTTTTTACAGTAGGGCGCGGAGTAGGCTTCTAGTTAACGTGAGGTTTTCATACACGCTTGACAGAAGCCCCTGTATGGTCTGAAAGTGCCGCTTCGTGACACAAACAACGATGAATTTCTGAACAGGAAAGTTAAGCCACAAAACCCTGCTGATACCGTATCTGCTACAATCTGTGCGTCATTTTCAGTGGTTATACGGTAATTTGTTGAGACCTTTTCGGCGTTCTCCGTGTAGCCTAATGTTTGATCAGTAACATGCAGTCATAAACCAGAGCCTGGGAAGCTTTATTCATGTAAACAGATTATCAACAGGAAACGTCCCATGACTCACATTACAGCAACTTAGGTACTTAAATGGGAAACACAGATCAGGTCATTTGTACGTGGATATGAAACTGTAGGTTCATGACGACCATCAGCTGGGCGGCGTAACATAACCGGAAGTGCATGACAGCAGCTCAAAGTCGGACCAAAAATCTTTAACGAGGCATCATAGGTCCACAAGCGACACTTGAGCAATTATAATACTCACTTTTCGTCTAAAATAGTCTCAAAATAAGATTACAGCACACGGTTGTGGTTATGCAAATGACGGTTCAGTGTACTCATGCTGAAGCCCCGTTTAGAGTCGAGTTAGCTCATCATTCGTGCTGGGATCAACTAGCCAGTTTGGACACAAGCCCCGCCCCAAAGCAGATGACTGACAGCTCGGACGCAAGGAAATAAATAAGGATATAAATACGGAAACAAATAGGGGAATATAAAGAGAGACGAATAACGATATTTAAAGGGAAATAAATGAGAATAAATATAGGGAAATAAATAGGGGAATATACATGGAAATAAATGGAGACAGTTAAAGGGAAATAAATAAGGAAATATATAAATAAATAAATAAATAAGGATATATATGAGTAAATGAATAAGGATATATATGAGTAAATGAATAAGGATATATATAAGTAAATGAATAAGGATATATATAAGTAAATGAATAAGGATATATATAAGTAAATGAATAAGGATATATATAAATAAATGAATAAGGATATATATGAGTAAATAAATAAGGATATATATGAGTAAATAAATAAGGATATATATAAGTAAATGAATAAGGATATATATAAGTAAATGAATAAGGATATATATATAGGGAAATGAATATGGATATATATAAGTTAATAAAGAAGAAAAATATGTTGAAATAAACAGGGAAATATATGAGTAAATGAGTAAGAAAATATATAGGAAAATAAATAAGGATATATATACAAAAATGAATAAGGAAATAAATATAAAAATTAATAAGGAAAAATAAATGAAAATTAATTAAATAATATGAATAATAATGTTATTAAGTGAAAATAAATAATTTAAAAAATCCAAAAATATTTTTTCTGTTTTAGGTATTTGTCTATATATTCGCTCATTTATTTTCTTATTCTTTTTCAGATTTATTCTTCATTGTGGCACTCCTATCATTCCATTCCGGTGATATTCCAGTTGATTTCAGTAATCATGTATACAGAAGTAACTCTGTCTCCTCACGCATGAAGCGGGTTATTCCTGATTTTTCAGAAACTGGAATATTTTTTTTTCTAACTTGTCCTGTCCAGCATCGAAGCAAGCAGAATGGAAATCTGATTGCTTTATTCTGTTGAACAGTTTTGCTTTACCAAGCGGAGCTTTATGAATATAAGGCTCCACTTGATATCATGTTTATTCATTTTATTTCTTTAATTAAACATTTGTCTATTACACCATTCCATTTCATACTGCTGGGCCTGACAAGGGAGAAATGAAAGTTAACAGAGGTAATGATAGAAAGTGGAACAGAGAGAAAGGAGAAAGGAAGAGGAAGAGAGAGAGGAGAGAAAACATGAATCCACTTCCACAGTTCACTGGTACATCTGTACAGCGATCCCTAAACAACCAAGGTCTCTGTTGGAAAACAAAACAAGCAATCCCCTACAGGAGGACCTGCAGGTGGCTTAAATATCCTCAGATCATACAAACACACACAAACACATGCAGAACTACGCAGAGAAGAGGTACAACCTAGTCAGCGCAATGGGAAGTAGAGAAGAGGTACAACCTAGTCATCGCAATGGGAAGTAGAGAAGAGGTACAACCTAGTCATCGCAATGGGAAGCAGTGTCACAGTGTCAACATGCATAATAAAGGGTGCTCCGTGGTGATACAGTCATGCAGATGCAGCCTTGTCTCTGCAAGGAGGAGGAAGCCCGCAAGGCTCACGACCCAGGCCCCCAGTAGCCACCCAGAGGCCCAGATCTCAGCTACCCCCCCCCCCCCCAAAGAGCGGACATGCATCCCCCCGAAGGGCGGCAAAAGGCGGCCCCAGCCGGAACCCCTGCAGTCTGGAGGCCCAGGCCCCAGCGGACCAAGACCAGCAGCTGCCGACCCCACCGGGCGCCGGGCATACCCCGGAGCGGAGACAGCACCGGGCCCAGGGCCCAAGCGCCCAGGAGCAGCCACCCCCCCCCCCGGACCCGGGCGGCCCAACCGAAACCCAGGAGGACCGGACCCCCCAGACGACGCCCCCCAGGGCAGGCCAGCCCCCACCCCAACGTCCCTGCCCCACACACCTGACACCAGGGCGCCACCACCTCTACCACCCCCTACCCCGCCACCACGCTCACACACACACTCCCCACACACCTACCCCAACACTAGGGCTGAAAGATATACCGTCACCGCCTCCACATCGAGACACGGGCACCCAAGACATCAATACCGCAAGAGCAACCACATACAAGATACAGATCCCCCCTGCGCCCGCCCCGCATACAAAGCCCCGGAAGCCACAAACAAAACCGCACCCCCCACCAAAGCGCCCGGCCCCCAACCAACCCGCAGCCACACCGCACCGCACCGACACCAAGATGCCCGGCACGAATACCGAGATACGAACCTCCGCCCACACCGCCCAGCCCTACCCAACACCTCCGTGTACCCCCCCACACACACATACACCCACCCACTCCGCTCTCCGACCTTACATACCCACACTCACTCCTCTCTCCACCCCCAACACTCTCCTCCCTCTACCGTCCACACCTGCCCCCACCTCCTCATACCCTCTAACACACACATGCACTCCCCCCACATAACTGCACCAACCCCTCCCTACCCCCCCACACATACGCCCCCACCTCCCTATACCCCCAATACCCCATACAGTCCCCCCCTTACATGTCCAGCCCCGCCCATCCCTCTGACCTATCCCACTCCCGCCCTTCCTTCCTTCAGCCCCTCACGACCATCCCTACTAGACACTCACGAGCATGCCACTCCTTCCTCCATCCCCCCTTTCCTCCAACCACTTACCCACATCTCCTCCCTCTTCCAGCCCAAGTTCCTCCCTCCCACATTTCCTCTTTCACACTCTCATTCATTATTCTTACATACCCACCTCTCTCTTGCCCATGCCCTCGTGCCTCCTGAGTGGTAGCTCGGGCCGGGGAAGGAGCCGTGAGCTCCAAGCCCCCAACACGTTGTGTTTAGGTGTCTAAGTGTGGTTAAAACTGGGGAGCAGGCTGTCTCTAGACGGAATAGAGACAGAAACTGGAATATTTACCTTCTTGATCTCAAAGTAATTCACCATTCCTACACAATGAAAGAAATCACCAGCGCGCTCGCTGACTCTGACGTAATATAAAAAGCAACAGACGATGCCAGCATGTACCCTCGGTGATGAGAATGATTCCTTCTCTCTAGGCTATTAGCTTCAAAGACAAATAAATAAACACAGAGTACAAGTAAACACTCCAAGCAGAAGCACTGGGGAAGAACTGTGAACTGGAGTGGCTCGAACGGAAAATCCTCACTGCCACAGAACATAAAGATAAGTGTCCATGCTCACAGGGGCGGATCTACCAGGGTGGTATGGGGTGGCAAATCCCACCCCAAAACAAAGCCTTGCCACCCCAGTTGACACCCCAGCAGGAAACTTTTAAATCGAGATTTAGGTCATAGCAATTTGTACACTTAAGAGCGGGAAGCTCTGATGTCCGACTGCATTGAATGCAGCATGGGGCAGCGCGACTGCGGCCATGAGCCAGGGGCGGTGCTAGGGGGTGGCCAGAGGTGGCCATGGCCACCCCTGCCCAATCACTGGCCACCCCCATGCTTTAACCGGGCAACACTCAAGAAGTTACAGAGACCCCAAGCTGCTTCCAAACCACTTTTCCTCCTTATTTTAGACACAAAACTACCACATACAGTTGGAATTTTAAAGATCGGACATGCAGAAGTTAAAAATCCCACTTTTGAGCTTTTCTCGCTGAGATATTGTAATTGGGGAATGAAAGCTTCTTCTTCACAGGGGAGGTCCAAAACTGTTTCCAAACCATATTTTCTTCTTATTCTAGGCACAAAGTACCCCATACAGTTTGAATTTTGAAGATTGGACATGAAGAAGTTGAAAATCCCACGTTTGAGCTTTTCTTGCGGAGATATTGCGATTGGGGAAAGAAAGCTTCTTCTTCACAGGGGAAGTCCAAAACTGCTTCCAAACCACTTTTCCCTTCTTATTTTAGACACAAACTACCCCATACAGTTGGATGTATATATATAGGCTATACATGCGCTCTGATGTATCTACTTATGGCCACCCCTGGCCAGGACAGAAGGCAGCAGCACGAAATGAAAGAGGTAAGAACTAATTCACTAGGTATTATTAAAGAGGGAATAAGAATAAGATGATGAAGGAGAAAGTGAGAAAAGAGACCATGCAGATCTCAGACAGTGAAAAGAGTGTGTCTAAGCCATCAAACATGTCCAGACAGCTGGTCCAGATAGTATGGAGACTCACTGCACACGAAGTTATATCTGAATAAGAAAAATAAATCATCATTTTAAAAAACGGGTATTTTGCTGTGTGTTTTTTGCTTGATTCTCCTTAAATAAGTATTTTTTCATTAATAGACCCTAGTAATAATTGTTTGCTTTAATATAAATAATCGAAAAATATTTGAGTAAGAATAAATTGAAAGATTGTAGTAGTATGTGTACAACGTATTTTAAACCTAATGCTCAAGTTAAATTCCAAAATTAAACAAATTCTCTTATTGTTTCCTTATAGGCTAAAATATTATGGAGTTCACCTTAACACAGCCTGATGGTTTGGGAGACGAAAACAAGAGATTTACCTCTAAGAGACGAAATCCCAGACGGCACCTAGGATTTTGTTTTAGTTTGTTTTTTAAATCTTTTTTTCCACCTTAAATAAAAATGTAAAACCAGACTACCGACTGTCTTCATTGTGCATGACAGGAGATTGATTGGGCATTTTACTTTGTGTCTGCATTGTTCGGTTACGCTGCAGTAAAAATAAAACAAACATTTAACAACATCCAACCACCTCTATATCTAGATTCATAACACAGTTTTAAATGATGATTAAGTTTATACCATATCTGAAAGCTATGAACGGACAGTTTCTGGTGTTAACAGGAATATAACATTATCATGTTTCTTTTTGTTCTATTTTGTAAACAAAACAAAAATTATCCTTGTCTGGCTTTCTGGTGTTTCTCTAAGTTATTGCTTGCAGCAGGACACCAATCAGGCTCCAAATGCTGTGCATTGTTCCAGGAAAGGTGTGAACAGGCGGGGGGGGGGGGGGGGGGGGGGTCTGGGTTTCCTCATTCAATGTTTTGGTATAACTACCAGCTCTCTATGCTTGTATTCAAACATTCCACACCTATAGAGATCAATAACTAATAAAATCAGTTGGGGTTAAATAGCTGCAGCTGAAAAATAATCACCGTAGTTTTGTCCCATAAGCTTGTGTCCATTTTCTTAGACTCAGGTGGCAACTTATTTTTTTGTAAACATGAGTTGTAATGAAGATGAAGGGAGGTCTGTCAACATATTTTGTTTGGCTTAAAAAAGATAAAGATATACTTTATTAATCACAATTAATTTATTACCAATTAGAAATTTCTTTCTCTGCATTTAACCCCCACCCGACGCCCGGGGAGCAGTTGGTGGGGGTTAAGGACCTTGCTCGGGGGTCCACAGTGGTTCACCTGAGTGCTGTGTCGGGGATTCGAGCCCGGGTCTGACACGCCAAGGCCTACTTTGACATCATCACTACGCTACCCCCCATTAGTGCATCGTATAAGTTATATATATATATATATATATATTTATATACTGTATATATATATATATATATATATATATATATAAAATATATATATATATAATATATTATAGGTAGGATTGGGCATCGAGAATCAAGAATCGATGGGAACCGGGACTAACTCTCCGATTCTCCCGGAATTGTTAAATTTTGTAAATTTCGATTCCACACTGAATTTGCCGGATGCAGAACCTTTGTTAGTACCAAGTTTCTGGTACACCCAATTACGCTGACGCACACATCACTTTATTGTCGCTATATGTGGATGGAAGTGATATATTCTACTTTTTAGGCTCTAAAAATATAGTAAATTACGTCGTTCCGAGTGAATTCTGGACGCTACCCACTCAGGACACTTGGATTACATTGGATGAGCAGTATGGAGGCCAAATGACCACAAATATTGACAAGTTTTTGTGGACTTCTGAGGACCTTGTTGGCTCGGGCTCAATCAAACTCCATTATATGAAAGTTGGGGGAAAACAAGAAGTCATCCTGATCTCCGGCTGCATTTGAAATATTAAAAAAGTGGTCCCGAGTCTTGCTTACCATGAAGGTAAGTGGAAAATAAAGTTAAATCGTTCTGTGGGTGAACTATTCCTTTAAGCCTAATTGGGACAAAGCAGTTCTAAGAACTGCTCATCTTGAATTTTGTTCTATGAACTACCCCTCTTCAGGGAAACTTTTTTATTTTAAATTCGCACATGTGTCGGGGGACCTTGATGGGACTCTCAGACCCTGCCTCAGAGTAGGAGCTAAAATGGTAATAGAAACTGAGGGCCGTGGTCCCTAGTTCCTGTCTGTCCAAATCCTCAAAACACGTCCCTATTCCTGAAAAAGTTGTTGGAACTTCAAAAAGTTCCTACAGTGAGAATGCACCTTAAGTTGCCCGTCTTGTTTCCTGTTTATTTAGTAGATTTCCAACCTTCTGAATTCTGTTCAATTTACTTCCTGTTCCCTGCATACCTGGTTTGGTTTGTTCTCCCTCTGTATGTTCCTGGGGCAGATTGCACAAAAGTGAGATTCCGTGATTCAGGATTAAAAACTTAGCTGGGCTCAATTAATTGACAAGGATATCTAGGCTTAATTGGTTGCACAAACTGCAAGCCAGGATGAGCAGGCACACATATACTCAGATAATGTCAGTGGACAAGTTGGAAGAACAACATGTAAATGTATGTAAAGTGGCTTCATGTGCTGGACCACAGTTGTTGCAGATGTATAATGTCAGGCTGAAGTATTTTTCTGAGTCTTGGACTTTGATCAACACCCTTATGTTTGAACTTTCAAGCCATCTACATCAGATCCTTTTTAATTGGCCTATGAACTTTGAGCAAATTCATTATTCCACCTCCTAAGCTGATTGAAATTACATGTCCAATCACATAATATCATGTTTGTAGAATAGTTTTTTCATTTCAGAGAACGTCTAATTTGGCACATCGTAGTGGATTTTGTATAGTTTGCACACAGTTGTTTTGTCACGCCTGTAATTTGGGCAGTTAATTGTCATGGGATTCCTGTGATTATTTATATGGAGGTGGTTCTCCAAACTTACCTCTTACCATCTCTGAAGAAGGGCAGGCGCCCATAATGTTGCATACGTGAAAAAAAAAATCCCCAGGAGCTTTTTCTGGTAAATTTAAATTCTTCAACTACTGTGATTTTCACACAAAATCATCTCTAGGTTTTCCAGAGAATAGTCTGAAGAAGAGAAATATCCAGTGAGCAGCAGTTGTCTGGACCATAATGTCTGGTTGCTGTTAGAGGTCAGAGGAGAATGGCCAGACTGGTTGGAGATGATGGAGAGGTAACAGGAAGTCAGATAAGCACTGGTTCCAGCCAAAGTGTCAGAATAGCATCTCTGATCACACAACAACCTTGAAGCAAACAAGTTCGCTGTCCTCCAAATGCCACTCAACAGTCTCCTGATCTCAGTCCAACAGAGCAGCTTTGGTATATGGTATGGGAGATTCTCATCATGGACAGGCAGCAGACAAATCTGCAGTTGTGTGATACTATCATTATCGGCATGCACAGTGGCTCAGGTGGTAGAGCCGTCATCCAATAACTGGAAGAATGACAGTTCGAATCCTGCTCTCCTCAATCTGATGTGTCCTTGGGCAAGAAACCCACCTTTTCCCCAGTGTCAGCATCAGTGGGTGTATAAATGTTCAGTGATGGTTGGAGGCAATTGGCACTGATGGCTGTCATGTTTCCATCATGTCAATCGAAATGTTTCCAACACTTTTAAATGACACCAACAACTGAGGTAGTTCTGAAGTGGAAAAAGTTGGTCCAACCTTGTACTAGTAGGGTGGACTGTTTGAAGGAGAGGCCGGAGAGTGTATATATGCAAGTTACTAATTATGTGTGAAATTTTGTACCAATTCAGTGAAATTACCACATTTCGTTGTGGTAATAAATGAAGGACCATTTAAGTCCTTTTCAAAGATTTCAATTTCCATCACTACATCCCTTGAATTGACATTTACCAGAAATGGAGTGATAAGGATAATTTTAATTTGTTTTTTCATTTTTGTTTTTCTCTTGTAGTGTGTAAACTCTGTTTACCATTAGACCTGGAGCAAGTGTAAGGTCATTGTTATTGTTCACGGAGTATATAAAAGCTTTTATTCACACTGATATTATTTAATAAGACAGAAAATAAAACAGCGGACTCCCCTTAGCTGGCTGGCTTTACAAGGTGAGTTTAATTTTGAGCCCTGTCTGCATTACAGCTGCTGCATCACAGCTTCAGGACTTGTTAGAGCTCATTTCTGAAGGCGAACACTGACCTTGATGCTCTGTTTACTGGGTGAAACTCAGCTTGCACTCCATTATGTCCACAGGGGCAACATAAAGAGGCAAGGAAACATGATTGTGACTGAACATGGGGATAACATGACATATAAAACTGGAGTTATACTCTGCGTTTGGTAGGCCCGGCATAGGTGATGCTGGTGAAACGAGTTCTTGTACTCCAGCATAGAGGAACGGCGTCACGTTGCAGTTTTTCTTCTGATTATAGCAGAAATTTAGCAAGAAGATCGAGAGAGATTTGGAAATGCATAGTTACTAGAGATGTCCAATATTATCAGCCCATATTGATATTAAGATTTATATATATTATAATTTATATTAATTTATCTCCACCCAGTAGTCAAATTGAAAAAAAGTTTCAGGGGGATGGAAAAACTCATTGGAGATTCTCTTTAGACCATGTTTACACAAAGTCAAAACGAACACGAAACGCTCATACTTTCCAGAACGTTTGTCTTAAAGACAGAGACGTAAAATAAATGTGATCGACGACATGAATGCATGGAAACGCAGTAAAATATATGCCAGGCCTGTAAGCGGCGCTGTGGTGCTAAAGTAAAAATAAAGAGGGCGAAATATTGGGCATGTGCAGAAATATGTATACAATGTAAAACAACCAAACCAAATGATTCAATCTACGGTTGCGATCCGCTGGAAACCCCAAGAAGAAAAGTACGAAGGCAAGTACGAGTGGGCAACCAACCAGGTACGAGCAAACCATTCAACACTGTATGGCGCCATTGTTGTTGTGATGCTGAGTGTAGTGTATGCATGTTTAGAGGCAAAGCCATGACGCATGCGTAAGAAAAAAAGAATTGTGGTCAGATCTTAAAGATGGAACCGCACAAACGCGTTTCAAAATCTTCCCACTGTGAAGGTTTATAAAAAAAGATCAATTGCAGACCTGGAAAATGCTGGCTTTGTATGGATGAGAGGCTGGTTTGGTTAAAAATTTGTGCATTTAGGCCAGAGTTTGACTTCGTATGGACGAGACCTTAATCTGCCTTGAACGTAGGAATCTTAGCCAACACACTTATTTTTGTTGCCCGACGACTCCTATTGGTGAAAACAATATATCCCTATGAAGGGGAGGGGGGGGGTAACTGGGAGAGACCAAGTGATTTCATCTCAGTTATTTTTTGTGTAATTTGGGATTAAATTGGCACTCAAGCAGTTTGTGACAATCTATGAGTCAAAGGATTTGACTAAAAGCCACAAGAGAACTCTTAAGCAAAATTATTGATTATCAATACACATTGATTTTCGTCTTTTAAAATAGTCTCCGACATTGTGTTGTCCAGCCACTCCTTTGGCCGTGCTGACTTTGCAGCACATTAAATCCTTAAGATGTCTGCGCTGCAGCTTGTGCGGCTCCCTCTGGCATCGGGCATCAAACAATCATGTTGCGTCATTGCATGTGTGCGTGCCCCTGTGCCTTCAAATTTTATTTAATTTACTCAACATGTGTACTTCTTTCTGAAAATGAAACGGTTATGTGAGTATTGGTTATATTTCCAGGATTTACTGGAAGGGATGGAATGGGGGAATGGTAGTTTTACAGGGGGGATGATTTTGATCATTTTTATTTCGGGGGGGATGCCATCCTCCCTCATCCCCCCTCAACTCGAGTACTGGTGTCACCAATAATGATGTAATATTTATGTAGTTCGGGTGATCGCAACTCTCCAGGGGCGCTCTTTTAATTTTTTAATTTACCAGATCCTTTATACTACTCCCATGTCTGATTTCCTGTCTCTTTCTATCTGAACTGCTGAGCTTGACAAGTTCTGGAAACGTGCGCCGTGAAAAATAGACCCGCTCCTGGGACAGTTAAAGCTAGGGCTGGCAATATTGGAAAAACTGTTCGAGAAAGCTACATTTAAAAAAACAACAAAAAACACCACCCAAAGCCACACCTTCAGAGCGTAGGGACGTGTGCGCCAATGTTTTTCGAGCAGGTTAACAATAGCAGCCGAGTGAATAGCTTGTTTGCTAGTAAACACTAGACGAACCACGTTTCTAGAGGCCTTAATCCACTCACCTCCAACTCCTTCTGCGGTGTAAAAAGTCCACACTGCAAACATCTTTTTTTTTCTTTTCTTTATAATTGTTTTTATTTATGATTTTAAAGGATTGTACAATTCCCGTCATCCAAAAGTCCAACTCATCACTAAACATGCACAGTCTATTAACTGAACAATCTTCCCATACGGACACAAAAAAAGTTTAAAAATTAATACATGATATTAGATAATGTAAACTGTACAACCAATGTGTTCAAAATTCTTGTCTACAGAAAGGGGGGGGGGGATGACTGCAAACATCAACACCTCCAAGACTTAAAGGAACAGTGCACCCACAGAATAATGTGCGTTCATTTTCTACTCACTCTCATGGTGAGCAAGACTCTGGAGCACTTTTTAAATATCTTGAATGCAGCTGGAGGTCAGACAGGTTTTTGTTTTCCCCCAACTTTCACATAATGGGACTATCACAATGAAAATGTGACTAAGCCATTTGAGTGCCTTGTTCATACTCAATGGTGACAGTACTTTTTATAGCGCCATGATCGAAGTTCGGCAATGTACATCAGCTGAAAGTGGGCCAAGTGGTGAGCTGATAGATAGATACAGGGAGTGCAGAATTATTAGGCAAATGAGTATTTTGACCACATCATCCTCTTTATGCATGTTGTCTTACTCCAAGCTGTATAGGCCGAAAGCCTACTACCAATTAAGCATATCAGGTGATGTGCATCTCTGTAATGAGAAGGGGTGTGGTCTAATGACATCAACACCCTATATCAGGTGTATAAGGCAAACATAATTATTAGACAACTTCCTTTCCTTTAGCACAATGGGTCAGAAGAGGGTTCTGACAGGCTCCGAAAAGTAAAAAATAGTGAGATATCTTGCAGAGGGATGCAGCATTCTTAAAATTGCCAAGCTTCTGAAGCATGATCATTGAACAATCGAGCGTTTCATTCAAAATAGCCAACAGGGTTGCAAGAAACGTGTGGAACAACCAAGGTGCAAAATAACTGCCCATGAACTGAGGAAAGGCAAGCTTGCAGTTGCCAAGAATTCACTTGCCAGCAGTTTTGCCATATTTCAGAGCTGCAACATCACTGGAGTGCCCAAAAGCACAAGGTGTGCAATACTCAGAGACATGGCCAAGGTAAGAAAGGCTGAAAAACGGCCACCGCTGAACAAGACACACAAGCTGAAACATCAAGACTGGGCCAAGAAATATCTCAAGGCTGATTTTTCTAAGGTTTTATGGACTGATGAAATGAGAGTGAGTCTTGATGGGCCAGATGGATGGGCCCGTGGCTGAATCGGTAAAGGGCAGAGAGCTCCAGTCCTACTCAGACGCCAGCAAGGTGGAGGTGGGGTACTGGTATGGGCTGGTATCATCAAAGATGAGCTTGTGGGGTTAAGGATGGAGTCAAGCTCAACTCCCAGTCCTACTGCCAGTTTCTGGAAGACACCTTCTTCAAGCAGTGGTACAGAAAGAAGTCCGCATCCTTAAAAAAAAACGTGATTTTCATGCAGGACAATGCTCCATCACACGCATCCAAGTACTCCACAGCGTGGCTGCAAGAAAGGGTCTAAAAGAAGAAAATCTATTGACATGGCCTCCTTGTTCACCTGATTTGAACCTCATAGAGAACCTGTGGTCCCTCATCAAATGTGAGATTTACAAGGAGGGAAAACAGTCCACCTCTCCTGAGCAGTGTCCGGGAGGCTGTGGTTGCTGCTGCACGCAATGTTGATGGTGAACAGATCAAAACACTGACAGGATCCATGGATGGCAGCTTTTGAGAGTCCTTGCAAAGAAAGGTGGCTATATTGGTCACTGATTTGTTTTTGTTTTATTTTTGAATGTCAGAAATGTATATTTGTGAATGTTGAGCTGTTATATTGGTTTTCCTGGTGAAAATAAATAATTGAAATGGGTATATATTTGTTTATTGTTAAGTTACCTAATAATTATGTTTGCCATATAAACCTGATATAGGGTGTTGATGTCATTAGACCGCACCCTTTCTCATTACAGAGATGCACATCACCTGATATGCTTAATTGGTCGTAGGCTTTCGGCCTATACAGCTTGGAGTAAGACAACATGCATAAAGAAGATGATGTGGTCAAAATACTAATTTTCCTAATTATCCTGCACTGTATAAAAATAAGTGTATTTGGGGCATAAAAAGTTCAAGAGAGGGAAACACTGGAAGGGATTACACACTGAAAGAAGACGGAGAGTGTCTGTTCAATCAGTGATAATAAAGCAAAGAACTGGAGAGAGTAAGAGGATGTACGGCCATAATAAAGATAGAAGTATTCTATATTATTCATGGTAAATGTGAGAAACTTTTCAGCACAAACAAGAACACAAAGAGTATTTAGATTAAAGTAAGCAGTAGTGTTGTGTTAAAGGTTTGGTTAGAGGAGTTGGTTGGTTTAAAGTCATTATTGGACAGGTTTGTTGCATCACAGTTGCATGCTAAAAGCCTCATTGGTACTGAAGAGTACTTTATAATTAAATTTTCAAATCTACAAGAAAGTGCAGTCAGGAATGACAGGATGGGAAAAGGTGGGGTTGTGGTTAAATGCATAATGCAAAGCATGATCATCGCCGCTGCTACAGTTGAGTTGTATCTAAACCTGTACATGTTCCTGCTTTAATTTAAACACAAACCAGTTCTGCTGGTGAACGGTGATGTATTGATTTTTCCAAGCCACTTACGCAGATGAAATACCAAATAGGAGTCACCATCAAAGTATTCCTCAGCTATTCACTCCGTGTTTTTGTGCTATTAAAGTAGCTGCTCGACTTTGAAATTGGATTATCGTGGTATTTGCTTGACTGCAACAGGAGCCAGTGTAACAGTGGCAGAAATCAAGTCGACTTATAGGATCAAGAACTTAGTGAATTTCACAGCAAATGAAAGAAAATACCACCAGCACGGTGTCTTATGTGATAAAGCCTCTTTCCTGTCTTTAAACAGCTGCGAAGTTGAGGAAACATAAAAGTACTTGGTGCTTTAATGAAGCCTGCAGACATGCTTTCTAAACTTACTGTTAGACAGTAGAAGCAGGGACACAAACATCATCATACACTGTTATGTGAAACAAATTAAAGTGAATATTTTAAATGTAATTGTTAATAATACTTTCTGGTGTCTGAACTACTGTATAGTGGCTGAAAGTTGCATCAGTTTTTGAGTTTTTTCTCTGGTTTTGAAGCTGTGCTGCTTGAGTGTTTCTCTTTGTACTTCTGACATTTCATAACGTCTGTTTTGATGAATTACCATATCGTACCTAAGGCCCAGCTAATGTCTGAAATATGACCCCAAATCCCTGCCAAGTTGAGGTCGGAATTTTGTAGATGTTGAAAAGGATAAAAGGCGTATGGAGAGGTGGAGGAAGTTTAGACAATAACTACACTCTATCGTCCTGGGGAATGAAAGATCGCTTGCAAAAGAAGTGGCAAAGCTTGGAGCTCTATCAAGTACGGAAGAGGATTAGGGCCACTGAAGGAAAAAATGAATAAAATTCTGAGACAAAAGTCGGAATTCTGACTTTTTTCCAGAACATTTTTTTCTGGATTTTTTTTTTTTTAATTTCTGAAAAAAGTCAGGATTCTGACTTTTCTTTTTCCTCAGAATTCTTTTTTCAGAAATTGAAATAATAGATAAATAAAATAAATAAATAAATAAATAAACTGTCAGATTTTTTTTCTGGAAAAAAAAAAAGAATTCTGGCATTAAAACCAAAATTCTGACTTTTTTCAGAAATTGAAAAAAAAAAAGAAAGAAAATAGAAAACTCCTGAAAAATAAATATGGCTTATTATTTTCATATCTGCAGTATTTCTGTGAGTACTTACTAGGAGCAGATTGTTTTCTTCTGACCATATATCAGTTGAAACTTTCACGTAATCTTTGATCCACATTTGACCACCAGCCATTTCTAAAGAAGTCTTGCTGAACCATGTTTGAAGCGAACCAAGTCCTGTATTCGTAGGTGGACTGGAGTCCACACGTCTGGTCCGAATCGGAGTCGGACTTTCCGAGCAAACTGATCCTCATTTGAATAAAAAAGGCTGGTGTGAATGTGCTCTTTGTAGTTATCAGGTTAGCGTGTGGCGTGATGCTCCGGGCTGGAACACAATGGCCCTCATTTATCAAACGATCGTAGAAATGGTCGCACATCTGATCGTAAAAATGGTCGTACGATTGGACCCACGTGTGATTTATTAAAACGTTCGTATCGGTCCAATCTCATCGTACGATCAAAGAGTCTTGATAAATTCCAAAGCCGAAATCCATCGTCATTTAAATGTCACACCCACGGTTACGCCCTTAAACATACATAATGATGAGGCTTCACCCAGCCAGGTTGAACCGTGGAGAGGAGAGATTCTGCCAGAAAAGAAACTTTTGGGGGGGGGGGGTTCAAGACAGAATTTCTCATTTGTGAGGTGGGAAAGATAAAAGAGGTGCTGTTTAGAAGCTTAAAAACCGAAGTCAGAGACGTGAACAAAAACGCTGCACGGAAGAGGATCAGTCATCTTCACCGGTGTGAACGACCTGCTGAGATATTAATAAAAGTCTCAAACTGGGCCTGGATTATACGGTTTATTCGTTATTAGTTATGAAATTGAATAATAGCCCACATCCGATGGCAACGTCACAATTCTTTATCCAATGGGTCAGAAAAAGTGGTCCAATATGAAACACGCCACCAAAAGATTTCACCAACAACCCCCCACCCCCGAGTGCAACCGCTGCACTCTACAGGTGACAGGTAGATGCTGGTCAGATCCGAGCCTGACCCAGATGGGGACAGAAAAATATAATTTGCATTTGCAAAGCTAAGGGACAGTCTACTGACTGAGCACTTATAGAACTTTAAAGTATTGATTACTTATTAGAAATGGATCAGCTCTGGTCTCCTCCATATAGCCCGGGGGCTGCAGAGCAGGCTCCGGGCGCATCTTTTCCTGCGCATCAAAACTCTCCAGCGGTCCGAGCGATGTGCAGCACTGCACAGGACAGGAGTGTTGTAGATTTTCTCAGAGTCTAAAGCAGCGTTTCATCCCGCCGGGTCCGAGTCGGACCGTCCAACACCCACCTGCCTTCTGGCAGCCCGGGCAGCGCTCCACCTGGGCACCTGCGCGTGTGTGCGTGCTGATGCCTACCTCCTCCTATGTGGCAGTTTTACCAGTGGGGTGAGGAGATGCAGAAAAGTGCAAAGCACTTGTCTCCTAGAACTATATGTTAATGATTTTAATAATTTGTTGAGATAAATGGAGGAATTAAATTCAGTCACAGCTATTTTTGTAATTTTGGGAATACTTTCTTCCCTTTTTCCTTTTTCTTTATAAATGGATTCATTCTTAGTGCTGATATGTGAATACTTATGTTTTAAATGACAGTTTGCGGTTTGGTTAATAAATATTTTCATGTTCTGCTGCGCTGCGCTGCAAACCCTCACTGACTCAAACTTGCGTACACGAACTCAGAGCTGTCGTGAGATTTGATCGTATCCTACGATCACGTTCAAATTGATAAATGCTGAGTCTTGCGTGGAAATGGTCGTACGCACAGATTTTCGTCGTACGATCGTTTGATAATTGAGGGCCAGTGTTACAAAGTGCGGTTTCTCAGCGTCAAGATGCTGCTGGCCCGCCACTGCTCCAGTAATGTACATAATAAATGTCAATGTGCCATCAAAAAGAATCAAAAACAAATATTTTTAATGTCAGAAAGTTTCATAGTGCTACTTTAAAATGCAAATTTAAAACTGAAGCAAGCTGGCTCATGGGCGGATGGAATTTTAAGATGAGGTAAGAAGTTCAACTCTTTTCTCATGGTTGATTTAATCCTGTTAAAGCTGCGCAACATACATGTCACTGACTATGAATGTGTCTTCTTTCCACGTAGTTACCTCATATTTCACTGTGTTACATCACAACCGCATTTAAATGTACCATCCTGAGTACTTGTAGGCATATAATTAAACAGCAGTAATCTACATTGGATTACAGTTCATCCAGCTCATGTAAAAATAAATAAATAAAATTCTCTTAAGGAATGTTCTGCATCAGTCTCCATCATCTTATCACCATACATGAAACAGGTTCAGATCAACCAAAAAGAGCAGCTTTGGCTTCATTTATAAAACGTTAAACTGCTCTGACTCATCTTTGCAGGGTTTTACTCATGTTGCCATCTGAACTTTTTAAAGCCAAGTCAATAAATGTAGTGGAAATAAAAATAGAAGGGTGTTTTACATGACTGCTGATTTCTAGCCTTTTAAAACAGATCTGTGTTATGAATATATGGGATGCATTTATGGTCTGTTAATGCAAAAATTGTCAAAATTAGACCGTAATTTAGCAGGTCACACACAGATTTGGGTGATGTGTGAGAACAAATCCAGATCCTTCAGATCCAGACTCAAAACTCTCCTGTACAGTCTTATTCCTCCCAAGTCCATATGCATTAATCAAATGTTTTCTTCTTTTGTTCTCTGTTTTCTGTTTTTTTTTTGTGTGTGTTTTATTGTTTTGTCTGCTTGTACAGCTTTGATAAGGTGCTTCTGTTTCAACCAATTCTTTGTATAGCGATGCTTTATAGAAGAACAGTATTCCACTCTATCAATTTTAAGCTGTGTGTCCTCTGAATTTTGTTTAATTTAGCTCTGACAATAATCTTTTATATTTTAGTCTTTTATATTGTATTGTGTATCTTTTTACCTGCCTATACTACAGATGTAAATTAGCTTCTTGGCTATAATCCGACATGCTTAGTTTGTTATCGCAGATGTTCATCAGTACACTTAGACTTTGCTGTAAATCTACAGTCAAATTCTACCAGTAACTGACTGTATTAGGATTATACAGTAAATAGCTGTAAAAAGCATTGCATTGTGGGAGTTATCATGATTGCTCTAGGTCAAAACGTTATTACAGTAATTTACTGTTTACAGCTGAGCATGCTGGGAAAATCAAGCAGTTATTTTTTAAAAGAAGAAAAAGTTTTGTATTGTTTGTTTTCACTCTAGGCAGGAATAGCCTAAACACAACCACATTGACTTTTAGTTATCTTAAAATAAAATTTAAATGTATTTTGTATAACAATTTTGAAAGTTATAGTGAAACATTTAAACTTGGCGCTACATTTTTCTTCGTTGCGAGATGAATAACCGCCAGGTTCCACCATAGACTGTATAAAAACAGCTCGCTCTGCTCTGACTCCCACACAGCCAGGATTAGACACAGCAGCCAGTCTGTGAGAAGAGTTACGCTGCGCCAAACGAAGCTTACTCTGCTGAGGGTTGGAGAGTCAACGCTGTTGGGTAGAACTAGCTGGACTACCTTTTAATTTTTTTTTTTTTTACCAGTGGAACCGAAGTGGATTTGCTTTGTATAACTTTTCATTGAGTTACAGACCCATCCAACAGCTGCCGGGGGTTGCGGACCGAATTGCTAAGTCACTGATATTTTCTGACTCACGTTCACAGTTTTAAGCTAACGCATTTTTGTTAACACCGTATGTTTGAACTAGCTAGCAATAAGTTCAGCCATTAGCTGACAGCTCTACGTCTTTCTGGAGGAGTATGTGTGCTCTATGAGAATTAACTGAGCCAAATATAACACAGGGGTCTTTTCTTGAAAACACATTATGCATTAAAATTCTCGCGCTACCGCTAAATAGGTTAAAAAAACGAACAAACAAACAAAATAACAGTGGTCGTTTAGATTATATTTCAAACTTCAGTCTGACAGGTAAAAATGTAAGTCATGTAGAATTATATAAGAGTTTGGTGGTGCTGAGCCAGGGGGGGAAAGGGAAGAATAACGTGGACTGTGGGACCTGTAGAGGGCTCTTTGAATTTAACTCAAATTATTTAGCTAGTAAATTACTTTTCCAGCCAGCATATCAATTTTTAGGCACAAATACTGAGTAGAGCCCTTCCTTAGTTCTGCAGATTTTTTTTTTCTGTTTTCTTTATTTCTTTTCTTTTATTTCTGTTTTCTTATTTCTTTCCTTTCTCTCTTTTTTTTTTTAATAATGCATCCGTGTTGGTAAATGTAAGAAAGTACCTTTAAGGAGGGAGAGTAGGCTGTGTTCAAAATGTTCAGTTGTCAGTAAGGCATATGAAAATTCATCAAAACACTCCCATCAAATTTAAATGTGCTTTTCATGATTGTTATCGGACATTTGGTAAAGTGTTAGCTTTAAAATGCCATGTGTACAGAGATCACCGAGATCGGAGGGAAAAACCACATGTGAGGAGAGGTTGTTGTGGTAGTTTGGATTTTTCATTGCCTTGCCACTTGGATTTCTGTACTGTAAAATGTGACAGTATGTCACATTTATTTTCCCACCTGAAGACTCATATTAAAGAGGGCAAACCAGTCTCATGTCCATTCACGAACTGTGGTGAAATTTTTACCGTGATATCCACTTTTTCATCACACATGTCAAGATCACATAAAAGCTGTGCAGTTGGGAAGCTTTTGAGTCATACATCAGGTGGAGGTCATGGAAGTACAGAATGTATGGAGAGCACTACTGGGCAAGCTGGGAGCTTGAATGAGGAAGAAGAGGTTTTGCCATCTAATGCTGATAGAGAGGGGGAGATGGCAGATGTGTTTCCGGAAAGCACAGAAGAGCCACTTTTCTTAAAGAATTTGGCTTTGTTTTATCTTAAACTTCAAGCTAAATTTTTGCTCCCATCTACAGTTATACAGAGCATTATTGAAGATTTGCAGGCAGTGCATGATATAAGTCAGTCTCATTGGCTTCATAAACTGACTGAAAAACTAGCAACCTTATGTTAACAATGTATTAGATGCCTTGAAATCAGAGGATCTATTCCGGTCCTGCAACATGGGCACTTTAAAAACAGATTTAAAAAAAAAACAACATTTTTCAAAAACGAGTTCAGATATGTTGAGCCAGTGCGTTTGTATCTTGGTCAAAACGAATCTGGTAAGGAATGCTTTGTTCAGTATGTGCCACTGAAAGAAATGTGCCAGACACTTTTTCAGTGTGATTCAGTTAGACATCAAGTTCGTTCACACAAGCAGCAAATGCATTCCTGTGATAGACCAAAAGACATCTTGGGGGATGTATGGGATGGCAGCAATATGGCTGGTAATCTGCTGTTTCAGTTCGATGATAAGGCCTTTGGTTTGATATTGTATCAAGACGCATTTGAAGTGGCAAATCCACTCGGCTCGGGCAAGAAGAAGCATAAAGTTCTTGCAGTGTATGCAACTCTTGCAGATATAGCACCTCATAACAGGTATATTGTTGAGCAAATGCAGCTAGTTCTGCTATGTCGAGAGCAGGATTTCCAGGAAAAGGTCTTTAGTACACTTGTTGTTGATATCAAAGATCTTGAGGAAAATGGCATAGCCACACCTGATGGGCAGCTGAAAGGCACATTGTGTGCAATCGCTGGTGATAACCTTGGATCCCACAATATTGGTGGTTTTGTGGAAAACTTTAGCAAGAGCATTTACTTTTGCAGGTATTGTGACATAGATCATGAAACATTCATTTCCATGCCACTGACAAAGTCTTCCACCAGGACAGTGGAGTCCTATAAAAATAATGTTCAGCAGATGATTGCAAATGAGTCACACTCACATGTTGGTATTAAAAATGATTCCAAATTTAATGAACTTGCTTGCTTTCATGTTTGAAATCCAGGATTACCTCCCTTGTTTAGGCCATGATCTTTTTGAAGGCATTGTATCAAATGACCTGGCACTGTATATCAGCCATCTTGTCAAACAGAAGGAATTCACATACATGCAATTGAATCAGCGCATGAATCACTTCAGATACCTTGGTAATGACGCCAATAATAAACCATGTGAGGTTAATCCTGGAAGTGAGAAGTTAAGTGGGCACGCTGTCCAGAATTGGTCTCTGCTCGAACTCCTGCCAGTCTTGATAGGGGACAGGATTTAAAATTCAGTGGAAAGTGAAGTGTGGCAACTCATATTGCAGCTCCGACAAATCATTGAGCTAATATGTGCACCCACCATCACCACAGGCCAGATAGGCTACTTGAAAGTACTGATTGAAGAATATACAGTCAGTCGAAAAGACACTTTCCCCAATCACCCTTTAAAACCAAAGCACCATTACCTATTGCACTATCCAGACCTCATCATTTGCTTCGGGCCACTTATTCGCTTGTGGACCCTTCGTTTTGAGAGTAAGCACACATATTTTAAACAGTGTGCTTGGAAACTGCACAACTTCAAGAACTTGTGCTCCACTCTAAGTGAAAGGCATCAACTTCTACAAGCTTAAGTGCTGGTGCTGTGTTCCCACCATCTGTAGTTGTTGAAAAAAGCACAGATTTCTATGTAGATGACTACAATGATAAGATAAAACAATCTGTTGCCCATTTTAGTTTGCTTCCAAGAAACCCAGTCTCTGCACATGAGGTTCAAGTGAAAGGTACACTTTACCAAAAAAAACATGTGAGTTGTGCTGGAGAAAAATGATGAGGGGCTGGTGTTTGGTAAGATAAAGTAAATTGACATTTACAAAAGCACATTGGTGTATTTTGTGACTGAAAAATGCCAGTCTGTCTGCCTACTTGACCAAGGAGTTCATTACCTGTTAAACACAGAAAAAACAGCACAGTACTTTTGTGTTGAACAAGGAGAGCTGGCAGACTATCACCCTTTGCCAGAATACAGTATGCTTGGCTTGCCTGTAATTGCGTTGCACCACTCTGTTCCATTCACAGCATAATGACTGATGATGCCAGTGCATGGATGTGGGAGATCGTCCAGGCTACACTCCCAAGTCTCCCAGAAGAAAGTTGCTGGTAGAAAAGTTGATTCTGCTAGGAGTGGAAAGCAGAGAAGACCTGAAGTATGTTCAAGAGGAGGACATGGTGGACTTGATCGTGCCCGTCCAGTGTAGGAAGCTCCGTGATAGCTGGAAATTAAAAGGTCAGTAACTGTTATAATTCTCTTAAGGGCTGGTCATGTAAATTTTTTTTAAAAATGAAGAGGAGAGACTTGGTCAGTGTAAGAATTTTTGCCTTCCCCCCCCCCCATTCCAGATTCAGTGAGCAGTGTTAAGACTCCACAAAGGCAGCTGTCCACAAGCACCAAAGCTGTTGCAAGCACTTCAAGCTCAAGCAGTCCCATGTCTTCTCCTCTACCATCTCCACGCACAAATATAACAAAAAACTGTCCAGAAACATTCCAGATGAACTGGAACAAAATGCCACCTGGGTGGCTTTTAACAGTTACCAGTGATAAGAGGTCCTAACCATCTGACAGAGGGCAGTTTGTGAGAGTACTTGTGGATGATATGAGAAAATATGAAGCAAACCCCACGAGGGCACAGTGCCTCATAATTACCAGAAATATTACAAGACAATACCCTTAATCCTTTGCTGATCCCCTGGATGATGGAAAGACAATGATAGGTGGAGGCTATGAATCACTTCTGAGCCAGGTTAAAGGAATAGTTCACTCACAGAATGATTTAACTTTATTTTCCACTTACCTTCATGGTGAGCAAGACTCTGGAGAACTTTTTTAATATTTCAAATGCAACCGAGAAGTCAGGACGAATTCTCATTTTCCCCCAACTTTCATATAATGGAGTTCGATTGAACCCGAGCCAACAAGGTCCTTAGAAGTCCACAAAACTGGTCAATATTCCTCCATACTGCTTGTCCAATGTAATCCAAGTGTCCTGAGTGGGTAGCGTCCAGAATTTACTCGAAATGACATTATTTACTATATTTTTAGAGCCTAAAAGGAGTATTGTTTACTTCTGCGAAGCGCGCTCATGCGCAGTCATGAAACTATGGAAGCCTCGGTGTTCAGTCTACTCTGCCGATAATACAAGCGTAGAAGAAGAAATTCACTGTTTACATTGTGTGAAGAGCAACAGAGCTGCAGACAAGCAGGGACAAACTCAAGAGGGGTTGGATATTGATTTAAAACAAAGAAAGAAAGAAAAAGAGAATGCGCAATCTCGTCTGCCGCGCCTTCCGTAGTTTCATGAACGCGCATCGGCGTGCGCGCAAGAAATGCGATGAACTTCTATTTAGGCTCTAAAAATATACTAAATGGTGTAGTTTCGAGTAAATTATGGACACTACCCACTCAGGACACTTGGATTACATTGGACGAGCAGTATGGAGGAATATTGACAAGTTTTTGTGGACTTTTAAGGACCTTGTTGGCTCGGGCTCAATCGAACTCCATTATATGAAAGTTGGTTGGAAACGAGAAGTTGTCCTTATCTCCGGCTGCATGCGAGATATTAAAAAAGTGCTCCAGAGTCTTGCTCACCATGACGGTAAGTGGAAAATAAAGTTAAATCATTCTGTGGGTGAACTATTCCTTTAAAGTGCGCGTGAAGCATTTTAACAGGAACAACACCCTTGCACGACATAGAGCATCAAAGGATGCTATGGGGGCTATGCCAGCCCGAAGACCAGCAGACAGCTATGGGTGCACAAGATGGCAACCAGGGTTACCACCTGAGGAAACAGAAGGAAGCCTCAAAGGCCTGAGACAAAAGATGACAGATATCTATAGACGTGATGGTTTGGCAGGTGCAGAAAGGGGAGAAATACAAAACTTACTGGAAACAACATACAGGGGTTAGACAATGAAACTGAAACACCTGTCATTTTAGTGTGGGAGGTTTCATGGCTAAATTAGACCAGCCTGGTGGCAAATATTCATTAATTGCACATTGCACCAGTAAGAGCAGAGTGTGAAGGTTCAATTAGCAGGGTAAAGAGCACAGTTTTGCTCAAAACATTGCAATGCATACAACATTGTATCAGAGTTCAAAAGAGGACAAATTGTTGGTGCATGTCTTGCTGGCGCATCTGTGACCAAGACAAGTCTTTGTGATGTATCAAGAGCCACGGTATCCAGGGTAATGTCAGCATACCACCAAGAAGAACGAACCACATCCAACAGGATTAACTGTGGACGCAAGAGGAAGCTGTCTGAACGGGATGTTTAGGTGCTAACCCGGATTGTATCCAAAAAACATAAAACCACAGCGGCCCAAATCACGGCATTCGCTTCGCCCAGGACTTGTGCTAGATGGGCCAAGGACTACTGAACCATTCTGGAGGACCATGTGCATCCAAAGGTTCAAACATTGTATCCTGAAGGCGGTGCAGTGTATCAGGATAACAATGCACAAATACACACAGCAAGACTGATGAAAGATTTGTTTGATGAACATGAAAGTGAAGTTGAACATCTCCCATGGCCTGCACAGTCACCAGATCTAAATATTATTGAGCCACTTTGGGGAGTTTTGGAGGAGCGAGTCAAGAAACGTTTTCCTCCACCAGCATCATGTAGTGACCTGGCCACTATCCTGCAAGAAGTATGGCTTAAAATCCCTCTGACCACTGTTCAGGACTTGTATATGTCATTTCCAAGACGAATTGTCGCTGTATTGGCCGCAAAAGGAGGCCCCACACCATACTAATAAATGATTGTGGTCTAAAACCAAGTGTTTCAGTTTCATTGTCTAACCCCTGTATCTGCAATGCAAAATGATCAATTCTACACCAGCTGTCCCTCTGGGGGACATTAAAAGTCAGTGGCCTTATTTGTTTCTGCCAAGGAGCATGTGTGCTCACTTCGAGCTTCTCACAGACATTCAGATTCTGCGAGTAATGGAGGCATTTCCTCAAGACAAGGGCAGAGTCATCATAGAATACCTCAAGGCAAATCCCAGCAATGATGAAGTGAAGAGGGTTCTCTCCCTGAAAGACACTGCAGGATTCCCCTACCTTCTGGACCTACTCATGGCACACTTCAAAGAGAAGAGAGATGGCCTTATCTTGCATGCAGATGTGAGTATAACTGATGTTATCAAATTTGAAGATTGAAATGGGGTAATCAATCAATCAATCTTTATCTATGAAGCGCTTTTCCAGCAAGCTGCACTACTCAGAGCGCTTTACAGTTTAAAAACATTCCTGCCCACTGCCCTTCACAAAAAACCCTGAAAATAAATAAAGCTTAGTGTATTTCTTCACCTTTTCTTTAAAAGTATATACGTATATATATATATATATAAATATATTTATTATCATTTACACCCTCTGAAAAATGCCCCAAAAATGAGAAATATGTATGTAAACTTTTGAGCACAGCTGTATATTAAAAATTACATGAAAATGCGGGGTTACAGACTGCGACCAAATTGCTGCATTTTGCACCTAAAATTTGAGACAGTGCAATTAAATTTTTCATCTACTTACACATGTGTGACCAATAAATTTGTTATTCTATATTTAGTCTATTAATAGTTTTAGTTTCTGACAGAATTACTGGTCAGTAAAGGTGCCAAACTGTTCTGTGTGCAGCGCCGAATCAGGAGCTAAAAGTGGCCATTTTAGTTTAGTTTACTTCACTCCAGGCTGCCATATCCCACAAGTCAGAAGCGTCAAGTTGCAGCGTTAGATGGCGTACGCTTCCAGAAATCGTCAAGATCTTGGCAAAAAGATGGAAAATGAAAACGCAGAAGCGGGTAAATTTCAAATTAAAAGCCCCCTGCAGATTTGCGATCCTGAACTATTCCACTACTTCCTGAACTTAGTTGTGCTCCTCTGTTTCTTGTCTTTCATTATTGGACATACAGATTAATCCAGGTGTGTCTCACCTCAGTTAACACAATGCCAATGGCCAGACACACCTGGATTTATCGGTTTGTCCAATATGGAAAGACAGGAAACAGAGCAGCACTACTAATTTCAGGTAGTGCTGATATTAGTGGAGTTGTGCATATAGCTCAGTCATGTGGTCAGGGGATCTCAGTCAGTGTTTTTTTTATCATGGACCACTGGACGTTTATCCTGTCCTCTTTACCATCATTGCTATTGAGTGACCTTGTAATTTTGTCATCTGTTCCTAGTCCAGTTATCATAATTTAATTATCATTATTTGAGTCTTGGGTTGAATTAGTTTAATAGGGCAAATACTTAAATATGTAAATAAGTAGAAAGAGGTGAATTTGTCTGAACCGATCTGATCCGTGACTAAAAAATCATAAACTGATCTAAACCGTGAGTTCATTGATCCGTTGCACCGCTGCCCACAACATGCGGGTTACAAAAAAAATTTGCTGATAAAACTGGCACCACACAACTAAAACATGACACTCTGAGTAAACACATCACCAGCTGAAACATAAAATGTGCCATGACCTATGAACATTGTAGTTTCTGCATTTATTGTTTAGGTATTTATCAGTAAATGAGAGGAAATGTGAATATTTGCTTTGCAAGTTGACTTCAGTGTGTGCCCCTAAAGTTTCTGCTTGTGCTCCTAGAAATTTAAGTTGGGGGGCCACTGAGCTGCTGGTGAAAAAGTTAGTCGGGAGCCCTGGAATATCAGGGAGATGGCTCCTGGTAGTACCAGAGTCAGGACTAAACATGGTGAGGCTGCCTTCTAGTTTTATGCTGCAAACATCTCAAACAGTGTTTTTTAGAAGATGTGAGACAGGCCCCAACTCTGACAGTGTTTAAATCCAGGTAGTTATGCATACAAAAACTGGACGTATTTCATCTGTATTTTTTTCTTTTAGTTTTATTTAAAAATTACTTTGTTTTGTGTTAGGGGCGGGCGATGACCAAAAATCCCATATCACAATATAACTCATTTTATATCACAATAACGATATACATACGTTATTCCTTTTTTTTTTCTTCGTTTTTTGGTAGGTGGGCAGTGTTGTCATGTAGCTCGGGTGGGTCGCCCGAACTACATGACTTTGTTTTTATCCGCCCGTACCTGAACTGATATTAATGTTTGTCATTTCTATCTGCTAAACAGCATTTTTCCGGGTTACCCGTCGACTATCTGAACAGTTGCAGGACTCTGGTGCACAAATGCACAACGCACCTGCGGTCAGACACGCAGGCGAGGCAGCAGCATTATTTCAGCAGCATATTATTTATTTTTTTATTTTTTTTAAATAAATCTTTTAATTAACATTTTGGCAATTTACAAGGTAATATAAAAACATAAAAATCAGCTTCATAGAGTATGTTAGTTAAAAGCCCAACCTGTTTCCCACCTACCCTACAGTTGCATAGCTGCACAGAGAAATAAAAAGATTAAAAGGAGGGTAAATAAAACATAAAATAAATGCACAGTGTATTACCGTGGATTATATTATTAATATAAAAAAGTAATAAGGTTCATTGTTTTATGATTTTTACTTGATAAAGCCTGTAACTTTGATTCCAGTTTTCAATAGAGCTCGCCAGACCACGTGATGAACACGCAATGCATTGTGGGAAAAAAGCTCAGAAAACCGTTGTACACACCATTAGCGTTGCATTAAAAAAGATATTGGGCGTACAACAGCAAATACTGTTGTACCAAATTTATTTTCAACAGTGTTTCACCTCCAATAACATTCAGAAGAACATATCTCAGTTAAATTAACACAAAACGTCTCCATATGATGTGTGTGTTTTATCAGTAATAGTCAACTGTATAACATCAGGTCGCATGTGACATGATCTCAATTAAATCGATAAAGCAGTCAAATAGAAAGAGCACATTTCACAATCTAAAAAAAAAAATCCCCATCGCTGTTTACCTGTTCACCAGTTTACCTGTTCACCTGTTTACTTGTGTGCACTGCAGCTCTCAGTTTAAAGGGAAGATGGTGGATTGACCATTTATTATTAAACCGGTCCAGTTTCTCCGCGAGCTCAGCGCAGCTTGGACCTGAAAGTGTTCCAGAATACCAGTAAACAATCCATGTTGGAAAAAACATCTTTGTCACTTGACATGAGTCCAGCACTTCAATAATGGACGTAAAACTGATGTCCCCCGTCCACTTTCCATCTGAGGAGTTGCGCAAACAGTCAATCCAGCTCCTCCAAACCAAGTCCTTGTTGCCTGCTCGGCGCACGCTGTGCGTCAAGCTGGTGAAATGCGTCTGATGAAGCAGAGAACTGTCATCCCTGTTAGCAGCAGTTTAGCGCTCTGGCTGCTTGCTGGGCAAGTCTGATCTATGTCAGGCATGTTGCAGGTGTGCAACGACGTTTTTTTTGTCGTCTAAAACTAGACTAAAGCCTTTTTGGAATTTGTCAACTAAAACTAGAATAAAACTATCAGATACAGAAATGACTAAAACTTGACTAAAGCTAATAAGCATTTTCGTCAGAAAGATTATACTAGAACTCGGATAGCTGCCAAAAACAACACTGCTGGCTGGGGAGGGGGCTCAAACAATTCCAACAGTTCCTTCCTGTGTGGAGTTTGCATGTTCTCCCCGTGTTAGGTTAATTGATCAGTCTAAATTGTCCCTAGGAATGAATGTGAGTGTGAATGGTTGTCTGTCTCGCTGTGTTGGCCCTGCAACAGACTGGCGACCTGTCCAGGGTGTACCCCGCCTCTCGCCTTATAATGGCTGGGATAGACTCCAGCAACCCCTTTGACCTTGAACTGGATAAGGGGTACAGAAAATGAATGAAAATTTAAGAATAGAAGTACTGGAAAGAAATGCTTAAAACAATAAATTATATTGATGAGCAGATTAAACAAAAATAAGATCAAATCGTCTTTTACTTATCAAATAGTTTAAGTGCAGGTTAAGATTATTTGCTTTTATTGGGTGAAAAATGTTCAAATATTAAATGTAATAGTAATATTATAAATTTTCTAAAACATAATGTGCATTAAACCACTGAAAAATACCAGAACATCATCATCATCATCACTAACAGTAGCAGCATCATCATGACATCTGATAGGCTACCACCATCATGTGATACAGAAGATAGAATCTGGCTGCGTTCACATCATTTCATTGCCTAAAACTCTCAGAAGTGGGAAACACATTCCATCTTTTATATCTGTACAGTGGTATCTCCATACTCAAAAAAGTACCAAGTCCGATATTTGGTCTGGCTGGTATCAAAGTATTGACTCCAGGGTGTCGATATGCCCATTCCTACTTTGGTTTTCATGCAGGGTATGACCCTGATAGTTAGTTGTTATGGACAATAGGACATTGGGTTAAAAAGCCATAAAAATGTCTTCTATTTTTTTTTTTTTGTATTGAAAAATATCAAACCATGACACTAAAGCAGGGGTAGGCAACTCCAGTCCTCGAGAGCCGGTGTCCTGCAGGTGTTAGGACTTTTCCTGCTGCAACACACCCTGACTTCAATCAGTGGGTAATTAGCAGACTTGTGCAGCCAAGCTCTGGAAATCAGGTGGTGTGTTGAAGCAGGGAAGCCCTGAAGACCTGCAGGATGCCGGCTCTCGAGGACCGGAGTTGCCTACCCCTGCACTAAAGTATCAAACAGAACCATGAATTTTTTTGTATCGTTGCACCCCTTACCCTGCGTACAAATTGTGCTCTATAAATAAACTTCCTTTCTTGCTATTTGTGTATTGCTGTGCACAAATAGCACAGCAATACACAATACCAATATAAAGCCGGGGTGAGGTCCCACTCAGCTTAATCTCAAAGCTGGTAGGTAGCTAATCCAAAAATTCTACAGTGGGAACAATATTAATTTTAAAGTTGTACTTCCATGGTCATTTCATTAATATTTCTGTGTTCTCCATTATTATTGAATGCATTCTGCATCGTTTCTGTTTAAAAAAAACCTTCTGGTTGATTAGTATCCAGCTGTATTTGTATACTAGAAGAGAGGCTTGTGGTCCAACAGCAGGCTTTTCCGGGTCCTTCTCATGAATTTCCGTCTGATTGGCTGCCTCCCATCAGTGTATGAAGGAATAGAGCCGACAAACAAGTTTGTTCCGCCATGCTAACAAACAGTTAGCTAATTAGCTTCTCAACTCCGAAGCTACAGTCGTGCTGTGTTCACTTCTAGTGTGTAGTGGAGGGTTACCTGCCTTCCAATGGACAGATAGAAAACCCACGTGGGATACGTTATTTGCAATGTTACGTAGAAGTGCAAGGCTGTTCCCGATTCGCTCTTTTCTTCGTATTGTTTCTCTGATGAGAAAGCACAGCTGACTGCGGGGAACGCAACGCTAGCAAGTCAGCATGTGTAAGTAAACAAGGGGAAACCCTCCGTATTTCAGAAGGAGCAAGTTAAACGGGTTTTCAGTGGAAGGAGGCCTTTGACAAGTTTTAACAAGTTCCTTCTTTTTCTGCCAGAAGTAGTGCACTAATAGTGCACCATTACTGCACTATCACTGTCTGAACGATTTGTCCCGCGAATACGTTATCACACACGGTGTCCAAACTTGGCGTGTGGAAACGTCCTTGTTCTAGGCGTTCATGTATGCTCTGAAATCGTTTCCCCTGGGCACACAGGCGTTTCTCTGTGCGATTGAATTAGCAGACAAGTCGCTGGTAAGGCAGTCGGCAGAAAGGGGAACGTTTTCATGCCCGCATCTGTACCAGACCCCTCAGGTCATCTGGATCCGGTCTTTTATCAGTTCCCAGAGTCAGAACCAGACATGGAGAAGCTGCGTTCAGCGTCTATCCTCCACATCTGGATCAAACTCCCAGAAAGTCTCAGATCAGCTGAAACACTTAATTTATTTAAAGCCAGGTTGAAGACCCACCTGTTCTCAGCTGCATTTACATAGATTTTATCAGTCAGTCAGTCATTTTCTGTACCGCTTATCCAGTTCAGGGTCGCGGGGGTTGCTGGAGCCCATCCCAGCTATTATCAGGCGAGAGGCGGGGTACACCCTGGACAGGTCGCCAGTCTGTCGCAGGGCCAACACAGAGAAACAGACAACCATTCACGCTCACATTCATTCCTAGGGGCAATTTAGAGTGATCAATTAACCTAACATGCATGTCTTTGGACTGTGGGAGGAAGCCGGAGTACCCGGAGATAACCCACGCATACACGGGGAGAACATGCAAACTCCACACAGGAAGGCCACAGTTGGAAATGTTCGAACCCCCTCCCCAGCCGGGAATCGAACCATCGACCTTCTTACTGTGAGGCTGCGGTGCTAACCACCACGCCACCGTGCAGCCCAAAGATTTTATTCAAAAGTTAAAATCCACACGGCTCGAACTTCTCTCTTTTTAATCTTAAACTTTTTTAATGTTCACAATTTTAAATCATGCTTCTATTTTCTTGTTCTTAATTTTTTTTCCCCCTTTTGCACCCTGCTGTAATGCTTATAATGTTTCATGTAAAGCGCTTTGAATTGTCCTGTACAGGAAACGTGCTGTACAAATAAACTTGCCTTGCCTTCTAAAGCTGACCGATGATTGCATCTGTGTTGTTTTTGGCAGGATTGCCACCCATCCCGTAAAATACAGAATTGTCCTTTAATTGACAGTTAAAAGTTGTTTGTTCCGTATTTCCATAAATGTTCAATACACACGTCTGTTACACATATATAAACATTAAATTTAACAATAATGAGCAAAATAAAGAGGAAATTTTTAAAGCCACC
>JALJCO010012210.1:0-96713 GCA_023101725.1 Atherinomorus stipes | reverse complement strand
GGGCCAAGTTGTAAGGGCTTTGACTTTCTCCGCATCCGTTTCGACACCACGCTCCGACACTATATGGCCAAGATACTTGACGGAGCTCTGAAAAAATTTACATTTCTCCGGTGCCAGTTTCAGTCCAAAATCTTTTAATCTCAATAGGACTCTCTTTAAACGCTGCTCATGTTCTTCGAGGGATGACGAGAAGATGATGAGGTCGTCAATAAACACGAGAACCTCTTTGAGATTCATTGGGCCCATACACCGCTCCATGAGCCTTTGAAATGTGGAGGGTGCATTGGTGATCCCCTGGGGCATCCTGTTAAATTCCCAGAACCCCAGGGGACACACAAAGGCTGTTTTCTGCTTGTCTGATTCTGACATTTCAATTTGATAATACCCGGATTTAAGGTCCAAGACCGAAAACCATTTTGATCCTGCAAGAGCCGAAAATGCTTCCTCAAGATTGGGGAGTGCGTACGCATCCTTGATGGTCTGGAGGTTGAGCCTCCTGTAATCAATACATAGACGAACAGAACCATCCTTCTTTCTGACAACTACTATCGGAGAGGCGAATGGGGATTCAGATTCCCGTATCACTCCTGCGTCAAGTAGTTCCTGGAGATGTTTTCTTACAGCCTCCACATCATGAGGGTGTATTGGTCGTGGTCTGGACTTGAATGGGGTTTCATCACTGAGTTTTATTTGATGTTGTACTTTATCTGTATGTCCGTAATCCAGCTCATGCTGTGAAAACACTTCTGGTATTGAGTTGAGCATTTCTGTGGCACGTTCTTTCCATTCAGCAGGCAAGCTGTTTCCAAAGTCAAAGTTGATTTTTTCCAATTGAGTGGGGTCATTTGATTGGTCAGAGGGACTTGACACTCTCACTGTTTGTTCTTTATGTAGGATTCTAGTTATGGCGTTAACATCAGCCAACACGCTGCCTGACGGAACGACAATGTCATGATCTGTCTCATTTTTTATCACGACTGGCAGTTCACAGAATCGTTCGGCTGGTAGATCGACAAGACCAGTCAACACAAGTAAGCCACTGGGCAAGGGAGAGGCTGCTCGACCATTGCACATCTCTCTGTGACTGTTTTTGGTAAGTATACTGAAGCCTCAAAAACTGTTGTCTGCCCTGCTTCCACTACAGTTGGTTGTTTATCTTTCAGCTTTGCACAACCAAGACTACAATTACTAGATGTTTTCTGGCGCATTTCCAGGATTTTAAGAAGCGCTCTGTAACCATAAGGGACTGGCTCAAAGTTTGTACTGGATTGATGGAAATCAGCATAGAGGGCATCCAAAGTGTTTGTTCCAATCAGCAACTGCTCTTGTGCCTCAGCTCGCAGAGGAGGAATAACCAAGGCCAGTGTGTTAACATTAATGTCCAAACCAACAAAATCTTTTGGGAAGGTGATCAACAGTTCCACATAACCCAAATATGGAACTGACTGGCCATTAGCGCCCTCAATATCGAGAAGATCATCCAATGGATGGATGGGTGAGTCTGAGAGGTACTGTTCATAAAACCTCTGGGGAACTGTTGTCACTTGTGACCCCGTATCTAAGAGACAGTTTGTTTCTCTGCCAGCAATGATGACATTGGATGTAGTTCTGTTTCCAACCAAGCCCTTTGGAAGGTTTGCAGGTAGTGTTTTGGATTCAGCACTCTTTAGAAAGGACTTTTGTGTTTGGGACGAGAATTGTTTTCTGTAGCCACCAGTTGTCCCTACACTGGGGGCTGGGTTCAGTTTAAATGGGACTCGTCGGCGGCACTGTTTGAAGCTTCCCAACTGGTTTGCCTCTCTTTCAGCTGTTTTTTCTTTGTGGCGACTAATGACGGATTTGGTTCGTTTTCACATGATGAGGCAATATGGCCATCCTCGCCACAGTGAAAACAATACCACGGACGCGGTTTTGGATTGGTCTTGACAAAAGTCTGTGTGTTTGGAGCTTTCTTGTTCATTGGACGAGCCTCAACTTTGGCATTGGTTGTCTGACACTTTTGCTTTGGCTGCTTGGGTTGTTTTTGTCTTTGAGTTTCTGATTTCCAACTGTTAAATTGCGCACTTAAATCAGCTATTTGTTTCTGTAACATATCAAAATCCAGTGCACTTGTGCTTACTGTTTGTACATTTGACATGGCCCGGTGTTTAGGACTGTTTGGAATGGGTTTGTTCCGACCAAGGTGTTGTCTCATACGGTTAACTTTTGCTGCTTGCTTGTCTTCTTCAGTCCGTAGAAGCAAGAGTAACTCTGAGAAAGAAGGTGGGTTTTCTTTCCTTTGTCCTAACTGGAGGTCACTGATGAGACTGTCCTCCCAACAGCCACGAAGGAACTGCCTTAATAACTGCTTATCAAACTCTGACACGCTGACACCTTTGCGTTGCATGGCTTTTGTCAGACAAACATGTAATCTTTGCAGATAGGCCGACGGTCTTTCTCCATCATCCTGAAGTGTGTTCATAAATCTCGCAAAGAGCTCATCACCATCTTCGACAGCTCCATAAGCAGAATCTAGCACTTTCAAGTACTCAGAAGGTTTAGCATGTGGGCCTAAATGCTTCGCGATATCTGTAGCAGGTGGTAACAGGCTGTCAAGTATTCTCTGAGTGCAGTTCAAGTCAGAAACAGCTGGGTCACTTATGAGGACTTCAACACTTGTGCGCCACGTTTCGTAATCAGCCTCGTTGTTTGGACGAGGGATGCGTCCAGAGAAGGCTCTAAATCGACTTGGCATGGGGGAGTGTGAAGAAGTTTCACCACTGCGCACTACATGTTCAACCACTACTCGTTGGACAGTTGGTGGGTTAAGATCCAGCATGGGTTTGGGTTGTATTGGCAATTTGAGATCGATCAGGTTTTGTTTTTGGGTTGGTATTGGATCATCAGCCTGAGAGGAATCAGCAAGAAGCGGATCGGGGGAATGGTCACCCTGTGCATGTGAGTCTGTTTCAGTGCTATTAGCAGGTACAGAGACTTGAGACTGAGAGGACATAGTTAGCTTAGCTAATTCTTCTTTGAGCATATCCTCCAGTGAGTGTCCACTTAGGTTAGCCATTTCTGATAGTTGTTTCACATATGCTCTGGTGACATTTCTTGCATTTGCTGCATACACCTCAGATAGACTCTTGATTTCAAATGTGATTTCAGGTTGAACAGAGCTTTGGAAGCTTACTGGCAAAAGTGGACTTAATGTATCCATTGCACTAGCATTACTGAACTCTGCTATCATCTGCTGGTGAAACTCTGACTGTGGATCATCTATACGGATGTGGCGGTTAATAGAGCCATGTTTCAAAAGGTAAGAGGCAACTTCTTCGTCAGTTTCATTGTTGGCAAGTCCTTTTATGATAACCGAGTTAGGGATTTTAACCGACTCTTTAATTACAATTTCCATTTTCTCTTTAGTTTTTTTTTTTTTTTTACTGTTCTTATTGTAATGTTGACAAAATGAGTCTCATGCAATTTCACAATATCTCCTGGCTGGCAAACTCGCCACTTGTAACTCTACTGTTACTAAGAGACAGTTTCCACAAGGTTAGACTTCACAGATATTAATATAAAGAAACCTAAATGATTGGGCCATAGGTTCGGCTACTTACAGGAGAAGTGATGAGAATGAGACTCGACAAAGGCTTAAACTTGTGAAACTTCAGGCCTGTATTTTTTTAAACAAAGTTGTAAAATAAAATAAAATAAATATTTCAAATAGAAATTTCTTTTTGGTACCAACAATCTCTCAGAAATCCCCTTTTCACAGTCAAGGATTTACTATAAAAATATTACCTGGGTGCACCCTTTTTAAATCTACAAATCAGGATTTATCCAAAATAACAATCGCAGAGTAGTATTCACAATATTTGGATCACATCGTTTCACAGCAACAAGACCCTCAAATTGAATTGTTTTTTTCACTAGTCCACACCAAGTCCACTTCCTCCAGTGTGTGAAGATGAGCAGTCCTTAAAAGTCTTTAAGAGTTCCAAATAAAACGTCCAAAAGTCCCAGTAATGTGTGTGTATGAAAAAGGGGCAAGTGTATTATGGTGGGGAAGGGTCCCTTGTTGCTGCAGCTGGCCTACCACACGGCACCATGAAGTAGAAGAAGGCTTCAACCAGTTCATCCACGGGATTGGCTCGCCATCAACATTTAGTCCACCCAGCAAACCGGGGGTGGGGGGTGGAGGACACAAAAAAACCTGACCGATCTCACAAGAGGACAAGGCAGAAACACAAGATGGCGCTGCCTGGAAACTTTGAATCTCTCTCGGCTTTTTCTATGAATCTCCGTCTCCGTTTTCAGCCTGCTCAAAGCTCGCGGTGAAAAGAGGGAGAGGAAGGCCCGCTTCCTGAAACGGAAGTGGTGGGCGGGACAATGCGCCGTTTTGCAGCAGCTCATTGGCTAAGAGCCGTGCAGCTCATTGGTCAAGAGCCATGCATGCTCTTAACCCTTAAATTGCTGAGCTTATTTATCAAAATACAATATAACAGCTAAAATTAACACAATCACATTTACTGAAGCTTTTATGCAGTTTATCATAACCATATTTACATGTGGGTTACACTTATTTTATGCAAACACTATGAATGCATACAACTCCTCTGCCCTGCCTCCTTTAGGAAGATCAGATCATAATCTGGTTCTTCTCACCTCCACCTACAAGCCCATCGTTCAGCAGCAACCAGTCATTAGGAGGACGATTAAAACCTGGTCTACTGAGGCTGAAGATGCTCTGAGAGGGTGCTTTGAGGCCACAGACTGGAATGTCCTCTGTGAACCTCATGGAGATGACATCAACACCATGACTGAGTGTGTGACAGATTACATAAACTTCTTTTTTTTTTTTTTTTACTTGTCCTGTCCAGCATCGAAGCAAGCAGAATGGAAATCTGATTGCTTTATTCTGTTGAACAGTTTTGCTTTACCAAGCGGAGCTTTATGAATATAAGGCTCCACTTGATATCATGTTTATTCATTTTATTTCTTTATTTAAACATTTGTCTATTACACCATTCCATTTCATACTGCTGGGCCTGACAAGGGAGAAATGAAAGTTAACAGAGGTAATGATAGAAAGTGAAACAGAGAGAGAGGAGTAAGGAAGAGGAAGAGAGAGAGGAGAGAAAACATGAATCCACTTACACAGTTCACTGGTACATCTGTACAGCGATCCCTGAACAACCAAGGTCTCTGTTGGAAAACAAAACAAGCAATCCCAGATTACATAAACTTCTGTGTGGACAACATCGTTCCAACAAGAACAGTGAGGTGCTTCCCCAATAACAAACCCTGGATCACCAGTGACCTGAAAAAGCAGCTGAACATCAAAAAGAAAGCTTTCAGGGATGGAGACAGGGAGTTACTGAAGACCACACAAAAACAACTGAAAACACAGACTAAGAAGTGAAGGAGGACGACAGGAAGAAGTTGGAGAGCAGCTCCAGCAGAACAACGTGAGGGATGTGTGGTCGGGAATGAAGAAGATCACCGTCTTTAAGTTAAAGGGGGACCAGACTGATGGAGGTCTGGACAGAGCTAACGAACTGAACATGTTCTTCAATAGGTTCAGTTTCCCCCTGCCGACAACCCAACACACCACACACCCTCCATGAGCCCACAGCTTTCCTGTCCCATCTCCACTCTGTCACCCTGCACCTCAGTCATGGACCTGAACACAGCCTCCTCTCCCCCCACATCAGGACATCCTGAGACCTCCTCTGTCTCCACCTCCAGCCTGACTGTCTCCTGTGACCAGGTCAAGAAACAACTAGAGAAACTGAACCGGAACAAGGCTGCAGGTCCAGATGGTGTCAGTCCCAGAGTTCTCCAGACCTGCTCAGAACAACTATGTCCGGTTCTCCAGCACCTTTTTAACACCAGCCTGAGACAGAACAGAGTTCCTGTGCTGTGGAAGACATCTTGTCTTGTTCCAGTCCCTAAAAAACCACAACCAGCTGAACCAAATGACTACAGACCAGTTGCTTTGACATCTCACATCATGAAAGTCCTGGAGAGACTCTTACTGGCTCACCTCAACAAGCAAGTGAACACCTTTCAGGACCCATTACAGTTCGCATATTGTAATGGGCTTGGAGTTGAAGACGCCATCATCTTCCTGCTTCAGAGAGCCCACTCTCATCTGGACCAGTCAGGCAGCACTTTGAGGGTCATGTTCTTTGATTTTTCAAGTGCCTTTAATACTATTCAGCCTGCTTTGCTATGTCAGAAGCTCCATAACTTCCAGGTGGATCCTCCACAACCACCTGGATTTACGACTACCTAACAAACAGACCACAGTTTGTGAGACTGAAAGGTTGTGTGTCTGAGATGGTGATTAGCGGCACTGGAGCACCACAAGGACCTGGACTCTCACCATTCCTCTTTACACTGTACACCTCAGACTTCCAGTACAACTCTGAGTCCTGTCATCTGCAGAAATATTCTGATGACTCTGCAGTTGTGGGGTGTATCAGTGATGGACAAGAAGCTGAGTACAGGGAACTGGTCAATCAGTTTGTGAAATGGTAACAATCAGCTCATCTTAAATACCAGCAAGACTAAAGAGATGATTGTTGACTTCAGGAGGAGCAAGAATAAGCAGCATAGTTCTGTCTACATCCTGGAAGAGGAGGTGGAGGTGGTGGAGAACTACAAATACCTTGGAGTTCAGCTGGACAACAGACTTGACTGGAAGTGCAACACTGACTACATCTACAAGAAAGGTCAGAGCAGACTCTACTTCTTAAGGAAGCTGAGATCATTCAACGTCTGCACCAAGATGTTGCAGATCTTCTACAAGTCTGTTGTGGAAAGTGACATCAGCTTTGCAGCATCTGCTGGGGCAGCAGCATCAGAATCAGAGACTTGAAGAAACTAAACAAGCTGATCAAGAAAGCTGGTTCTGTGCTGGGGATAACTCTGGAGCCGCTGGAGATGATCGTTCAAAAAAGAATGCTGCACAAGCTGATGAAGATGATGGAGGATTCTTCCCATCCTCTCCACAACACGGTGAAGAATCAACAGAGTGTGTTCAGTGGGAGGCTGCGTCAAGTTCGCTGTAGAACGGAGAGATACAGAAATTCATTCCTGCCAGCAGCATCACCCTAAAGAACAAGACTGACTGACTTTTTTGTTTATTTAAAAAAAAAAAAAAAAGTGAGCTTTTACAATACTGAATTTCCCTTTGGGGATGAATAAAGTATTTTTCATTCATTTTCATTTAATTTTCATTCATCACAGATGAAGGTTCTCATGGAGTCATAACCAGACCATTACGAAGTTTCTTATTATCCCTGTGGCCTCCAGAAAAAAGTTCTTGCTTCTCATGGAGTATAACAGCTCTTTCAATCCTCCATATATACAGTCGTCCTCAAAATACTTCATACCCTCCAATTAAAGAAAAGGTTCCCAATAGTAGTTCAAATAAAAGGAAACTAAAGAAACTGATATTTAAAAAAAAAATAAAAAAATTACATGTTAGTGAAATAAAAGATTGTTTTTGAATTGTTGTTGAAAATAATCATTAAAAAACCCCAACCAGACACATTAGAGCCTCTTTCCCATGAACAGTGGACCAATATACAGTGTGTACGGAAAGTATTCAGACCCCTTTTAAACTTTTCACTCTTTGTTTCAATCCAGCCATTAGCTAAAATAAAAAAAAGTAAATTTATTTCTCATTAATATCACTCAGCACCCCATCTTGACAGAAAAAAAAAACAAAAATGTAGAAATTTTTGCAAAATTATTAAAAAAAGAAAAACTGAAATATGACATGGTCATAAGTGTTCAGACCCTTTGCAGTGACTCATATTTAACTCATATTCTGTCCATTCCTTCTGATCCTCCTTGAGATGGTTCTACTCCTTCACTGGAGTCCAGCTGTGCTTAATTAAACTAATTGGACTTGATTAGGAAAGGCACACACCTGTCTATAGGCGCTTTCAGACTGTAGGAACCTTTTGGAGTTCCTGGAACCTTTGTGGGAACAAGGCCGTTTTTTTACGCATTCGAAACCAGAGACCACGGCCCTCAGTCCTAGAACCCTTTTAGCTCCTACTCCGTGGCAGGATCTGTTCAGGGTTCCATAGGAACTGAAACACGCAGATGTTTGGTGATTGGTAGAACTGGTAAGCCCCGCCCCTTACATGATCTCCGCTTCTTCCAGCCCGCCATATTTAAAAAGTCCCACAGCTGCTACAACTGTTTACCGAGATCATAATAACAACAAGAACTATTACAATAGGAATGTATCAATTATTAAATCGATCACAATGGAACACGTACCGAATCCAGAACTATTCTGAAATGTCCAAAAGTAATTATTTTATCCTAATTTAATGACCCAGATACAGCTGCAAAGTGTGGCAGTAGAATCTGCGGCTGCCGCCCGGACACTTTAGTGGACGGACCGTCCACTAAAGTGTCCGGGTGCACTTCAACAAAAGGTAAACAAGGGAAAGGAAAGGAAAGCTGGTAAGTTAGCTTTTATAATGGCTTTGAATAAAAGAGATGGAAAAGCCAAATACAGTTGCAAATTGTGTCAATACAATCTGCTCCACTTTCCGGCGTATTTCAACGAAAGGTAAACAAGGCTTTAGTAGGGCAGCTTTCTAACGGGGGGAGGTGGGTGGGGCTTTTCCGTTAAGTGATACAAATGACCGTGACGATGGAAAGCTGGTAAGCTAGCTTTTATAATAGCTTTGAATGATGAGAAACCTCAGTTTTGTATCAGATCTGCTGGGGCATATATTTGTCTCTGTCGCAGACGATTGCGTCAAACATGGTTCCTATCAAGGTCGTCCCTCATGTGTGAATGAAAAACTGATGGAGAAGGTAGTTCTGATAACTAAAGTCCAGATGCGGAGTTATAGGAACTGCGTTCCTAGAACCTCTCTGTCCGAATGCGCCTTACATAAAGCCTGAATCAGACTACACGAATTTAGTCCAATTTTGGCCCGACAGAGATGTCGCAGAGTCGCTCACTGTCGTGCCCGATTCTGCGTTGTTGGATCACGTCTTTGCTCCGTGTAATCAGCGATTGGTGATTTGCAGCTGCGATGATTCACGACGCAGAAAGACTGGCGTGTCATAATCTTTGGGTTTTGTCCATCTAATGTGACATGTCCTGCGACGTGTCCCTACATATCGACCAATAGAAGGACAGCAAGGCCCTCGTTTCCACCAGAGAGATGCTCAGGAGCGCCAGTACAAATAACAATGGTTCCACTCTCCGGTGGAACGGAGGAGAGATTGTGGAGCTGTGGCATCAGTTTCCGCCTCTCTGATGTGCATTTTATTTTCAACAGTGTTCCACCTCCATGAACATTCAAAAGAGCGTAACTCTCTGGAATACAACATTACTTTATTAACACGAAACATCTCCACATGATGTGTGTGTTCTATCCGTAACCGTCAACAGGAGTTCACAGCAGGTCCAAACATTCACGTATGATCTCAATAAATCAGTGACAAAGTCACAGAAAAATCACTTTGTGTTTAAATAAAAACACCGCAACATAACAGACATTACTCTCAATGAGATAAGCAAATATGACACTCATGCGCGTACTCGTGCACTCAGCCATAACAATCCACATTATGCATGATCATCAAAGCTAATAAACTATCTGAACACACCTGTTGGCCGCAGAGTTTAGATGCAGCGATGCTGCTGCGCACTGCACAGCTCTCTGTTCATCGTGTGTGATTTCATGTGGTTGCCGTGTTTTTCAACGTGCGCTCTGTCTGCACTGATGAAGCGCACACCTGTGAGGATGCACGTGTATGCGTTTGTATAGAACACTTTATTTCACTTTATGATAGTTTTTTTAAATAGTGTCACTGGGCCGGCTGGACTTCGCTCTTGTGGCAGCGGACTGTGGTCAGCCTGATGGTTTTGGCTCTGCGCGCAGTGCGTGATGCATCTGGTGGAAGCAACGGCGCTGATCCGAGTCCAGTTTCTCCACGAGCTCTTTTTCAAAGATGAGCAGCGAGACGCTTTTCAGTCTTTCTGTGCGCATCCTGGATTTAATCCTGTTTAGTTACAACTTAAAACAGGTTCCACAGAGCAACTGGAACAGGCAGCGTTACCAGAATATACACAAACAGACCACGATGGGAAAAACATCTCTGTCACGGGATGTTGGACGGGAGCTGATGTCTCTGTCCACATTCCATTTCATGAGTGACCCAAACAGTCAGTTCAGAGGCTCCAAACCAAGTGACTGATTGACAGCTGCTTGTCCCGCCTCCCCGTCTCGTGTTGTCTTTTGCGACGCTGCGCGATGATCAGACTGTTGTCTGTCTGGTGTCATTCTTGTAGTGTGATCACTCACGAGTAACAAGACACCGTCCGATTTTATGACATAATGTCTGTTAATCTGGCACAGCGACCATCGTGAACGATGAAAAAAATCATGTCGTCTGATCCTGGCATAAGAGCTTCCAGCTCACAGTGCATGTCAGAGCAAATGAGGATCATGAGGTGCAGGAACTGTCCAAGGAGCTCAGAGACAGAATTGTGGCAAGACACAGATCTGGACAAGGTTACAAAAGAGTTTCTGCAGCACTAAAGGTTCCTAAGAGCACGGTGGCGTCCATAGTCCTTACATGGAAGAAGTTCACTGATTCGACAGCTGATTCGAGTTGGTTTAATCAACTCAGGGTAGTTCAACCCGCGGTTTTACACATGTGCTACCATGATAAAAAGCCAGCATCATTGGAGTCACCATGGCAATGTAGACGTAAGGGCGGGGCTGCATTCGCCATTGAATGGAACTACAACTTCTAAAGCCTCATATGGCGAGTTTGAACTGCTGCTGCAAAAAAAGAAAAGAAAAAACGAAAGAAAGACGGCGTGGGAGAAGAACGAAGTTTAAATGCTCCTTTACAATCACAATGATGTTACAGGATAGAACCGGTTAATGATAACGCGGCAGCATCCTTTCAGTATGCTTGCAGGTAGTTTTGTGCATAGATGCCTCTTTGGTCGAATGGTTTGCGCACCTGCCCCCCCACCTGGGAGGCTGATGTTTGAATCCAGTTCTGCACTTTCATCACAGCCTCTTCATTTATTTAACTTGGGTGCGATCCTGTGAGGAGAAGCGCTTTTGTCGGCAGCATTAAGATGAAATATAACCGTCACATTTCTCAAATGTCCTGCATCTCTGATGAAAGAAAAAAAATATATTTGCAAAAAAACGCAGGGCAATAAACAATAACCCATCTGCTTTGAGGGGAAAGTGTATGGTAACGTGAAAAAAGTCCCACCAGGAGTGAACCACAGTTTACTGCAGGACAGACATGCCCCTCACCCATTTACCCAGAGACAGAAACAGCTGTAAGGCCAAATAATCAGGCCAAAACATCTCTTGGAAACAAAGACAGGGCCTCCAACTGTCACATACGGCTGGTGATGTCACAAATGTACGGACGGATCAGCTTGTGTGTGTAGATGACTGACGGTGATGTGAAACTGTAACGCCAGAAATGACAACTGTTGGGAAATGAAACTTCTATCCGTGGTCTGATAACGATCTCCGAATGTTTAACTCTCTGCAGTCATGCTGCACCTTCATCCATGAAATCCTGATGGAAAGAACTCGTCTGTAACCTACCGACTCAGATTTACAGTATTTTTAACATGTTTTATTGGAGACGGCAGCAGCCAAAACTCACCGCTGAATGAATGAATAAATGAGGAAATGAAACGGTGAGTGTGGCTGAAAGTGGGCGGAGACAGCGAGAAACTCAAGGTTTCTCCACATTAACCTGCTCCTGGCCAGGGTAGTTTCAGAGAGTCTGTTACCATGGTAACTGACCGAGGGTTTAAGTTACCCCACTTCGTGAAACAGGCTACAGTTCCTCCTCTTTCCCTGGGTTGAGTTACCGACCTACCTTTGTGTTATGGAAAACTCAGAGTTTTCCTAATTTCAGGTTAAACAACTCAGAGTTTCATTAAACCTGCTTCATGAAAACAGACCCCAGGACTGAATCTGCTGCCTGTTTCCTGTCAGCAGTGACCTCTGCTGGATGCCACAGACCCTGTTAGTAGCCTCTGGTTCAGAACTGGATGGATCAGGGGTCTCATTTATAAAACTTTGCGTAGGATCTTTACTAAAAGTGTACGTACGCCCAAAACCAAAAGTTTGCGTACGCCAAAAAATATTCAGATTTATAAAACCGTGCGTATGCACAGATACAAGCAATTTCCCCTTTATAAATCACACTCTTCCTGGAAGTTTGCGCAGGTGAATTTGGCTCCGCCCCCTACACGCGCACATTCTACCATAAATGGTCAATGCAAAGCACCTCATGGATGTTTCTGCATAAATGAGCCAGCTGATCTGAGGCATTTAAAACAGGAATTGTGGCGACCAAAAAGACAATAAAACGCAATTTCGTGGAGACTGAAGTGGAGGTGCTTGTTGGTGAAGTGGAGCCTCACAAAATCATTTTATTTGGGCGTCACAGGAATCACAGATAAACGTAAGTCTGCTGATGCAGCAGGTTGTTGTGGTGATGACGTATCAGAGGTCTGTTCCAGGAGTCGCTGTGGAGGAAACGCCGTGTCAGAGCGACTGTGCAGAACACAGAACACCTGTTTGGTGTGGTGCAGCGTGCAGAGTGGATTCAGTTCCCCGCCTCACCATCCAGTTTCCCCAGTCTCCAAAACCTGCGTACGCATGGGTCACAGTTAACGTGAGAGACGCACATTTTCCCGTCAAGTTTGCTTTTTATAAATCGCAACTTTTGCATAAAAACTGGCATACGCCAGTTTCAGGCCCCGTTTTGTGCGTACGCAACTTTTATAAATGAGACCCCAAGTCCTACAAATCTAAAAGATAATCAAACTTTCTTCTTCATCGTCTCTCGTGTCCATTCTGTTTAGCTGTTAGCCGTAGGCTGCACATCACGGAGCACCGTATACAACGTCACCTCTGTTTTTAGAGCCGTTAAGCAGCTTTTGATAGTCTTTAAACGATTTCTTTATTTTTATATACGAACTTCTACAAACCCAAAAATGCTTCATGCAAACCATTAACCATGCTCTTAACCTGCCAGTTGCTCTTCAAGTCTTAGAAGAAATCTCATAATTAATTGACAGATTTCCTTCACTTTGGCAGCTCTGTTTGATCTCACAATAGAAATAAATAAGCTCTTTGTTTGAACAGTATCTATTCACATTAATGAATATTATGCAGAGCAAATGAAAGATTCTCCACAAATACTTTTTTCTCTTCCAAGATTCGGGTTTGTTTTTGTTAAGCTAATTTTACTTTTATCTCAACAAATATTTATACTCAATAATCCACATTGTAAAATAAAAAGTAATTTAAAAATAATGCAGTGCAACAAAGTTACTATTTCAGTGGAATAGGAAAATAAATCTCTCCTAAATTGTGCTTCCAGCTTTCACTAAAAATGGCGTCTTAGTGCCTGAGAATGTCGACCTTTTCCAGCTGAGCCTGGTTACCACTGCCCCCATACTGAACTCATGAAGGCCAGGTTTCTGTAGTCTCAGTCACAGTTGGGACCAACAGGTATCAGATCAATACTCAGTGTTGGGAAATTCTCAAACTCCAGGTATCTGAATCAGTATCAGACAGAAATATGGCATCGGAACTTCTCTGCCACACCAAAAAGAACTTTAGCCTGGTTTTATCCAACTACAGTACGTAGCACTGCACTAAACACGCATCCTGCAGCTGCAGCCAACAAAGCAGCTGAGTCATGGCGGGAATGCCAGAGCTCACCTTTGGCGAGGCGTCGAAAGCTTCTGAGAGCAGCAGGTGAGGGGACAGAGGTGCCATAGATATCCGACGCCCTGCTGCTGGCCAATGGCGTCAAATATCCGCACTGGCGGCCATCTTTCCACTAGGAGTGTCAACGTTTATGATTATTTCCACACGTGTAATCAGGACGACTAATCGTCGTGTACACGGTTACACATCAGAGATTTTTGATCTTTAGGTTGCTGATGGTGACGTCACCTACGCATCCCACCGTCCTCCCACCGTCCTCCCGCCGTCCTCCCACCGTCCTCCTGCTGTCCTTCCGCTGTCCTCCTGCTGTCCTTCCGCTGTCCTCCCGCCATCATTCTGAACTCAGAAACACTGTAGTTGAGCCAAAGTAGTTTTCTGGATATTTATCGTTTTAATCCCAGAGAACTAAAACGATTCAATAGAAAAATCTCTTTGATTGGGTGGATCTGAACCGAGTCTCTGCAGAAGTTTCCACACAGCTGCATCAGCTGACCAGATTTCAGATTTCTCCATCTATCAGATTCATAATAACCGTCTTCATGCACGGAGAAAGAAGCTTTCACCAGCAGAGAAGTCTGTCCATGTTTCACAGCTGACCCCTAAATATGGAAATGTTTTATCTGAGAGAAGTAAGTCGTGTTCTGGTGATCAGCTTTATGTAAACAGCGGCTAACACCAGCGGTTAGATCTTCTGCTAAGTGTCTGATTCACGCCCAGAACTTCATTTTCTGGAAAAAATATACATGAAACCCAGTTAGCAACAACTTAAAGGAATAGTCCACCCACAGAATGATGTAACTTTATTTTCCACTTCCCCTCATGGTGAGAAAGACTCTGGAGCACTTTTTAAATATCTCAAATGCAGCCGGAGATCAGGAAGGCTTCTCGTTTCCCCCCAACTTTCATATAATGGAGTTCGCCGGGGTCCGAGCCAAAAAGGTCCATAAAAGTCCACAAAAACTTGTCAATATTCCTCCATACTGCTCGTCCAATGTAATCCAAGTGTCCTAAGTGGGTAGAGTCTCAAGAATTTACTGGAAACGACATCATTTAGTATATTTTTAGAGCCTAAACAGTACTACAAACCATGAGGGGAAGTGGAAAATAAAGTTACATCATTCCATGGGTGAACTATTCCTTTAAGCTAGCTCTGCTAACTTGAAACTAACTCAATACAATGTTTCCACTGCACAGATGCAGCCAGCGACTGATCAGCTCTCCTGATCACTAAAAGCATTGATGACGATGTCCGTCTTCACTGATCCATAAAGAAATCTGTAACTTCCAGCTGCAGTTTCTGGATCTCTGACAGCGTGAACAGAGTCGCTACAGGATCACGAGGCAGCGCCGGTGCTCTGCTGCTGTTCACCGCCACCGCGTCCCCGAGTCAACCTGAGGTGGTGTGACAGGCTGTCTGCGTTTATTATATATACAAATATCAACGGAACATCGCGGCCCAGGCATCTGTTATGTATGCGGATAGCTAGCTATTATCTGAAGCTTTCAGGCAACTTTACCCCCCCCTAAAATATTCAAACTAAGCGTTCGTTCAGACCAGGATAGTCCAGGACTCGGTTCAGTTGAGCGGGGATTTCCGGAACATTTTGCACTTTTCTTTGCTTCAGTTTGCGTTCATACTGCAGTAACAGAAGCGGACCAAACCGTCTGATTAAACCACCGTAGTTACAACACCTGCTCGCTAGGGGGCGACGCTCCCCAAAATACAATCACTGATGATGATGAAGAAGCAAGAAGAAGAAGACAAACGGACTCTGTGATTAAAGTGGTAATCTTTCTGCTTCTTCTTCCTCCATGTCTGTTTACACGTTTTCCAGTTGTTTATTGTTGTTGTTTTGACCTCGGCTTCTTCCAACACGCTGTTTTTCCTCCGACCCAAACCATAACCCACCCCACTCCTACTTCCTCTTCTTCTGCTTTATTGCAGTTGGCAAACGTCACTTCCATCAGGTGTGCCGGATAGTCCGATGGTCCGTTTGTAAGTGAACCGACACCCCCGGCTTCCAGGTGGACCAGAGTCCGTTTCTTTGCTGCACCAGAGTACGGTTGGTGTTCAGACTGCGCCAAACGAAGCGGACTATCCGTGGAATCGGACCACGGTCCGTCTGAAGCGGACCAAACAGTCAGAGTGTGAACGCACCCTATAATGAACTTGTTTTCTTAATGACTCTACTATTACCCATCTCTACATTAACCAGAGTGGCCTGCCATGTTTCGCCTGGGGAGCAGTTGGTGGGGATTAAGGACTTTCCTCGAGGGCCCACAGTGTTTTAACCATAGTGCCATGCGGGGGACTCGACCCTGGGTTGCCCAGTCCAAAGTTAAAGTGAGAATCACATTACTGTCTCCTGAGCTGTGACAGAAAACAGTGGGAAGTTTTCGTCCGGCCTGTTCTTTCTTCGGTTTGCCAGACAGCGGAGGATTGTCCAGGTTCTTCAGTATCTCAGACAAACTCCACAACGTGCCACGTTCTCAGCTGACAGCTCTCTGAGAATCACCTTCTGCTAAAACACTATTTAATCCTGTTAAACTGTTTAACCCTTGGCATTTTTTAATAAAGCGAAAGAGCGTTCCTCAGGCAGGAATCCAGAAACAAACCTGAATCATACCATAACTGATATCTTTAATCCTTATTGGACTGTCTCTGCATTTGTAATTGTGCTGTTCTCATCCTCCTTTATCTCAGTGCTCACCAATAAAGCTCTCAAAGATCAAAAACAATGACAGCTTGTCATTCGGTTGTCTGGTCTTGTTTTGCAATAATATAAATGTCAGTTTAATGTTGGAGCCATCAACTCTGCAGCTTTTGACAAAGCCGAACACTTCGTCTGTGGACTGGTCGGTATCATGAGTCACATCATATTGATTCTACCGAAGATCAGGTCAGAATTCTGAGATTAAAGTCAGAATTCTGACTTTTTTTCTCAGAATTCTTATTTTTTTTAGGGCTGTCAGGCGATTAAAATAATTAATCTAATTAATTACAGGGTTTGTAATAAATTAATCTAATTAATCACATTTTGATCTCATATCTGCTAAAGCAGTGGTGGGGAACGATGGCCCTCAAGAGCTGCAGCCCTTTTAGTTTTCCATGCAACCCTGCTCCAACACAGCTATGTTCTGGACAGTAACTCATTGGGGATTATCACGCTTACCGGAAGTTCCCGGATTTTGACACTTCCTCTTCCGGGCCATGTTAACGACAGCCGTTCCTGCTCTGTTATACTGTTTAAATCGGATAAACTCCAAACATACTCAAGTTTTCATTCCAGACTGAAGTGATACTGGATCAAAAGCTGGATCAAAGCGATCGATTCGCCGCGGTGAAGGGCCGAACTTTATAATAAAACACACGTTTGTTTGTCGCCGGTGGGGCACGACACCGGCACTTCACAGCATGCTAGCATTAGCCAGCTAGCGTTTACTGACGCTTAACATTGTGCGTCTTAAAACACACAAACATCTGAAAATCGGGTCTGTACCTCCCCGTTTCCAGTGGAACAACTGGGGACTGCCAAGAAAGGAGACGCTTTCAGATGATTATGTGTTTTCAGCCGCACAAAGTTAGGCACATCATCGAGCTGGCTAATGCTAACCTGCTAACACGACTGCGCAGTCTGCCGGCCACAAACAAACGTGTGTCGTTTTATTATAAAGTTCGGTCCTTCACCGCGGCGAATCGGTCGTTTTGATCCACTTCTTCCTTAGCATCACTTCAGTCTGGAATGAAAACTTGGCATTGGCATTTATCCGATTTACAAAGTTTAACAGAGTAGTAGCTGGCGGACTATTGTTAGCAGGTTAGCATTAGCCAGCTCGATGACGTGCCTAACTTTGTGCGGCTGAAAACACACAAGCATCTGAAAGCGTCTCCTTTCTTGGCAGTCCCCAGTTGTTCCACTGGAAACGGGGGGGTACAGACCCGATTTTCAGATGTTTGTGTGTTTTAAGACGCACAATGTTAAGCACGTCAGTAAACGCTAGCTGGCTAATGCTAGCATGCTGTGAAGTGCCGGTGTTGTGCCCCACCGGTGACAAACAAACGTGTGTTTTATTATAAAGTTCGGCCCTTCACTGCGGCAAATCGATCGCTTTGATCCAGCTTTTGATCCAGTATCACTTCAGTCTAGAATGAAAACTTAAATATGTTTGGAGTTTATCCGATTTAAACAGTATAACAGAGCAGGAACGGCTGTTGTTAACATGGCCCGGAAGAGGAAGTGTCAAAATCCGGGAACTTCCGGTAAGCGTGATAATCCCCTATTGACACGCCTTCTTCTGCTTCTTCTTCTTCTGGTGTTTATTGGCGGTTAGCAAACAGCTTTAGGTGCATTACCGCCCCCACTGCCCGGGTCATTCACTGGGCCAAATTAAAAATGCTCATGCATTGAATTGGCACTCTGAATTAATCGCTATTATTTTTTATAACGCATTCATTTGCAGTGTAATTGATTAATCTAATTAATGCGTTAAACTGACAGCCCTAGTTTTTCTTCTTCAGTGGCTCTGATCCTCAGTGGTAAAATCTGGTTTCTCTCAGTTAAGACAACCGTCAAAAGTAAAAGCTTGTCTTTCTCTTCACCATCTTGAGATTTTAATCCATGCTTTCATATAAATCATTTAGACTATTGCAATGCACTTTACGGTGGGCTCAGCCAGACCTCCCTGGACCGGCTGCAGCTGGTCCAGAACGCTGCAGCTGGACGTTTAACAGGCACTAAAAAACGAGAGCACATTACTCCGGTCTTGGCTTCCGATCATTTCAGAATCGATTTTAAAATTCTTTTGTTTTGAAGTGCCTCCATGACCTCACCCCACAGTGCTTGTCCGACCTTATTCATTCATACCCTCCTTCACGTTCCCGCCGGTCACCTGACCGGTCACTGACCGTCCCCTCAACTAAGAGGAAACAAAGGCCCAATCCCAGTGTTCCCCTTACTTCCAACCCCAACCACTAGCCCTCAAATTGAAGCCACAGGGGGAGGGCTTCGTAATCTTCTAGGAACTGGGACACCACTGCTGCATTTACGTTCAGGCACGTAAGCAACTGCTTAGTGACGTTTGCACATACGTGTCACTGTAACAACACACCCAGCAACAACACAGAGTTAACAGTTGTGATTAAAAGCCTTTGCAAGCTTTTCATCAGTATTTTAGCCGAGCTAGCGTGGCTAGTCTGGCTAACGTTACGAACAAATGTGTAATCTGTACATTTGTGAGTTTTCTTCTCCGAGTCCTGTCGCTCTCGGGAGGATCCTGTTGTTCCTTTTCTCTGGTCCTTCCTCAGCAAGTCAGCATCTGGCGTCCCTCGCTCTGAAGGGCTAGATTCATACCTCCTACCCCTCGTTATGTCCACTTCCCCTCATTATGTCCACTTCCCCTCGTTATGTTATCTTCCCCTCATTATTCCAGTACCCTTTATGTCCACTTCCCTCGTCATGTCCATTACCCCTTGTTATATCCACTTCCCCTTGTTATGTCCACTACCCCTCGTTATGTCCACTACCCCTCATTATGTCCACTACCCCTCGTTATGTCCACTTCCCCTCGTTATGTCCACTACCCCTTGTTATGTCCACTTCCCCTCGTTATGTCCACTACCACTACATGCAAAGAGGAATTGGGACACCACTACCTTCACGGGAACATGCCAAATGTAGGGGTAGGGCTAAAAGTAGGGTTAGTGGGTGTACTGGGACGCACGCTTGGAGGTGAGCGAGCCTTCTGCACCAGGACTGTGGGACAGTTACCACCTCGAGCCAATGAGGCCTCTTCACCTGCTGTTTTTAAGTCTTTACCTGAAACGCATTTCTTTTTATTGGCTTTAACACAGGCTGAGATGTTGTTTTTTTTCTGATTGTCTTTTTATTTGAACTGCCTTTATTAGTGATGTTTTTGTTCTTTAATTTATTCATTCAGCTGTGTTGTTTTTAAAGTGCTATAGAAATAAAGTGAAGTTGGAGTATGATTCATTTATTCTTTAACAAAACTAAGACTTTCTGACAGAGTTGGAGTATGATTCATTTATAAGACTGAGTTTTTGACTGAATTTATAATCTGTGTTTATAACATTTCATCCTTATAAAATCTATTAAGAAAAGTTTATTTCCTGAGTTGGAGCAAGTATGTTGACTACATACAGTAGTTTGTTGCATTACCTCTGCTTATTTTTGCTTCGTGCCCTCAACAGAATTTATTTTAGTTTGAAAACAAGCGGCCAGCCCTGAGAGCACCTCTGTATGAATGGGTTTTTTTATGATACCTTCACGCTTCCATTTGCAGCAGCAGGCTTCAAGGCTGTGTGGTCTTTGTACAGAAACAGCATGGAGGGCTTTCACTCGGCGAGCGAGCAGGATTGACATTAGAAGTGTAGAAAGAAAGCTCGTCAAGGTGAGATGCCGAGCGAAGGAGCGCAGCCTTGAATGTTTGTACAATGCCGAGCTGTTTAAAAAGAAGCGGGGGGGACAGACCAGGAGGAAAGGTTACAAGTTATCAATAAAGTAAAAAATGTTCCATTCCACTTAACTTCCACGCCACCGTGTCAGTGACCGCCCACCTCCATGAAAGCATCATTCCCACGATGTAGGAAGCTGTTATAGAGGAATTCAGATGTAACGTCAGCTCACCTCCGTGTTCTGCCTCATTCTGATCTGCACACACACTCACATATCTGCATCCCACAAGGAAAATAAAAGGGTTTCATTTGCAAAATAATTATGCAAGTTTCAGATGATTTATTTACACAGAAAATGAAATGAAAATGCTTAGTTAACCCCAGAAGGGAAATTCAATCGTGTAGTATCGTAATGAAGCAATAAAAAATAATGATAATTAATAAGAGGTCTTCCTCAGGCTGGTGGCAGGAACGATCTTCCGGACCTAAAGCAGAGCTGAAGAAGCCTTCATCATCTTGATCAGATCCAGAGTTCTCCCCAGCACAGAACCAGCATCCATCAAAGTGAACCGGATCCATCAGAAACCACTTTATCCTCCATATTTATGGAGATTCTGATAGTTTTCAGGACTGACATTAAAGTACCGATGTAACTGCACTGGTATTGATCGATATGGATGCCAACGTTGGTATGGATCTGCCCACTTTTAGTCCTCAGGTTCTGGCCTTTTCGCTGTCCCGAAGTTACCAGACGCTCCGACACCATAGAGAATGAAAACAGATGGATTCTGCTTTAATATAGAAGTTATAAATGTCATGGTGAGAATGAGAAATAAATCTGGTATTGGCATATAAAGACACACAAAAGTACCGAAAACTGGTACCGGTACCAATTCGCAGGTACTGGAAGTTGGTACTGTATCGATTTAAATGTGAACGGTACCCATCCCGACGGGTAACATAGGTTCGTCCCTCTCTATTAACGGTCTTTGGGTACAACCAACGACTGTGATCAAAGTGATAAGCCATTCGGGATCCCAGCCAGATGTTCTGTGTTTAGCTTTTTTTTTTTTTTTGCTGGGTCGACGTTACCAGTCGGTCCGGGTCCATGGTCATCTGTAGGACTCAGCAGTCAGACCGGGTCCCCAGTCAGCATTCAGACCGGTGTCAGGGGCAGTAACGGTGTTCGAGCAGCCCCTCTGTTGTGTTGCCTCCGTTTCTCTAACTTCATCCATTTTCCTTGGAGTCTTGCAGAAAACTTTGGCACCATACTTCGTTAGCTAACAAACCTTAAAAATCCCAGAATATTTAGAAAAATAACAAAAACCAGAGTGATTGAATGAGAGTGGCGACACTCCCATAGACTTCTATAGGAAGAATGGAATGCGGAAGTCACGTGGTTCATGGAGCCGCAAATAGTTCAATACGACAAAGTTCCAGCATTGATCGCTGTTCATTCTTGGTGTTCGGGGCGGCATTTTTGCAGGTAAGTGGCTGAAATGACAACTTTTCACGGCATTGTGAAGCATTAGCTGAATGTTCTGCAGCAAATCGAGTCAACATTGTTATTCAGTGTATTATTTGTGTCGTTAACCAGTTAGTTGTGGCTCAACAGCGGCTCGTTAATATTAGCAAGACTTCTGCCACATGCAGACACTGTCAGCAAGCCTTTATTAATCCAAAACCTTTGTGGTTATTAGCATTGTTTTCAGTATAAAAATTTCGTTAAACACGTTATCTTTTGCTTTGCAAGACTAATATTAAGTTGAAGTTATACACGTTTGACAACCATTTTCCCAGACGGCAGAAAAAAAATGTGGATATCGTAAAAATTTGTGCTTGTGAATGCGTTTATTTAATTCTTTTAACAATTAAATCATGAGAGGGCTTCTGAAACTTTTTGAATATGTTATATACACAGAATCAGCAAGGTAACAAGATGTTTTGTTGTCACAAACAGTTCTCTGTATTTTCCTAACTTACAGCTGAAACAACATTTGATAAAAAAAAAAAACAACACATTTACAAAAGTGGTATTTATTGAGAGATTATCAGACTGCATTTTTTATTCATTCATTTAGTTTAATCATGCAGTCAATATGAGACTTGTCTTGAATCTTTTAAACAAGAGATCAATAAATTGAGAATGAATATGCATATGAATGAATATGGTAGACTTGAAAAAAATACATACATATGTATGTGTATGTATATATATAGAGAGAGATATAGATATAGATATTGAACGACTACAATTTGCACTAAAGTCGTTGCTTTCGTGTTCATGTTTTCAGAGGGACTGATCATGAGTGGGGAGCTGAGTGAGGACCAAGTTGGTGGAACTTGCCACTCCTGTAAGTGATGGAGTGATGAGGATGCTGGTAAGTGGAATGGTTGAGTGCTGGTGCTGGCTGGGTAACGGAGAGGCTGTGAGAATAGAAATAGAAATAAAAATGATCAGAAATTAATTTCTTACTTATGAAAGCTAATGCAAGCATAACAACATAGTATTTGTCAGTTTTGTGTGAATATAATAACTTGCATACAATCGGTGAAATAAAAAAAGTGAGACCAAATGACCAAAAGACTTCTCAAAACATACCATGCACATGTAGTGATGTTGAAGCTGCCCTGATTGGGTAAGGGTTTGCAATAGTCAGACCAAGCTCCTCCATGGCAACAAGCAAGGTGTTTGGTGGAGGCTTGTTTGTTGTTGGCCTGGACGCAGTTTGACATTGTTGCTTTTTCTTCATGTTTCTTGCCTGGCTTTTGCTTCCGAGATGTCCATCACTGGAGATCACTTTTTCTTTTCACCTGAGATCTGTTTTGCTGTGATTCTCAGTCTTAGCCTGATGAATCTGCTGGTTATTTTTTTTTTGTACATCATGGCATGAAGGGAGCATGCTTTCCAGTAGCTTTGCTTCTCTCTCCAGAGTATCAGTGACATTTGGGAGCTCCATGAAAGATGCACTGGACCTTGTTCGGAACAGCTCCTCGATTTTCTTGACCAGACTGAAGGCTTCGTGTGATGGACGACAGAGCACACCTGGTTTGAATTCCTTCAGTGTCAATAAGGAACCATGCTCTCCTTCCAGTCTGTCATCATTTTGCATAATTGCACTTTGGCATTCATCACAGATGTTGCAATGTTTGATGACTTTATTCACAATGTATCCTGTAAGATAATAGAGAGTACAGGTTTCACTGTTGGTGAGATCTGGAGTATCCTTGTGGACAGTTAGCTGGTCCACTCTCAGGCCAGGTCTTGTAGTTGTCCCCTTGATGTCCAGGAAGTCTGCCAAAAGACTGCTGTCATCCTCCTGATAGTTTCCTGATTTGACTGTCACAAGAAACTGCCCAACTGATATTGATCTCAGAGCCTGGTGGAACTCCACTGGTGTTGGGACGGGATTCCTTTGTCTGATGCAGCTGAACAAGTTTTCAAGACAATCTTGGGTAAATCTGCTCGTCAACATGAACATGTGTCCACGGTCAAGCATGTCTTTTTGGATGCACAAAATTGTAGATGTTGCCATCACTATTCCTGTTTGCACAGGTTTCCAGCCACCCGTTTGACCGATCTTAAGACCACGGAAGAGCTGGATCATGTCTTGGAGAAACTCAATGGCTTTGTTGTACTGTTCTACCTTGTGTCTGATCAGTGCCATCACCGGGTGACGAGAGGACATGATATCAAACCAGTGGTTCACCTGCTCCAGAAACCACGCTGTTGTCAGGTTAGAGGTGGGTCGCTGCTCCTCTTCCACCATGTACTTCAGACCTGCACTTGCTGACTTGCTAAAGACGTTCATTGCAGGCCCCACCTTCATTTTGTCAAAATGACTGGGCTGAAGGGTTTTCTGTGACAGGTTTGGAGCTATTTTTAATGGCATTTCTTCTTGAAAATCCACCAAATCTTTCAAGGGTCTAATGGAAACTTCATTGTGAGGCAGGCTCTCTCTTTCTACAATCTCAGGTGGAATTTTAAATGTCTGTCCACGCACCAGGGCACTTTTCAAATTCTTTACCAGATGTGGGACATCTGGCATGAAGTACAGCCTCCTGTCTGGTTTCGCTGGGTGTGGGATAGAAGTTTGGTTGTGGTCCACGCCAAATGCCCTCCACATAGCTCGATTAGGACTTCCCATGTCAGTGGTGACATTTACCACATGAAGCCCAATGGAAGCTGCTCTCTCAATGATTTCAGTGACAATTGGCTTGTAGCTTGCCCCATTGGTTGAATTGCCACTGAAATGGTAAGCAACCACTTGCTTCCATCTCAGTGTGCTTCCTGCCAACATGAAAACGCATGCATGTGTTGCTGCTCCTGTATGCCCAGGCAGTGTCACATCCCCAAAAAGCTTCCCTGTTCCAAGGTGCAACTCCACACTGGGTGTGATGGCCATCTCATCCACTGTTAGCACGCATTCCCTTGTCAAATCTCCAAGACTGTTAACCTTCACCTCAAGCATCTCAAAAACCTCTTGTAGCACACCTGGTTCCAGTTTAATGTGTTCCAGTCGTCTTTGCAGGGTTCGGATATCGGGTAGAGGGAAACCCATATCCTGAAGGAGCCTTCGTAGCCTGTTGAGCCTGCTGAAAAACGAAGCTTTATGGCTTTTTTTACAGTGACTTTGCTCCATCTAACACCTCTTCTGTTCTTCATGCCAATTGCCTTGATCTGATCCTTAGTAAACATTTGACCCATTTTATTTTTCATAGAGACAACTTTTTTTCGCAGGACTGTGTTAATTTTTTTTTTGTCTGTTAAATGCTCTTTCTAACTTTCTTATTTGCTCCTTTTGGCTCTCTGATTCCTCTCTCAGGTTTTGGATGTTAGTTTCCTGCTCACATGGCCTGTTAACACAGGTTCCTGTCTCTGTTGACCCCTCCACGCTGGATCCTGGCTCATTTGTCTCTGCTATGTCCCTCTTCTCTGAGCCTATAATTTCATCTTCTTTTTGTTGCTCCCTTTCCCTTATCTCACTCGCCTCACTTCTGTTGCTTCCTTCCTCAACCTCTGAAATGAATATGCCACTGTTAGTAAAAACATTAGTTGTCAATTAATAAATGTTAAAAATATTGCTCACTCGTACTATGATTCATACCAAAGTTGACTACAGAACAGTATGTATGGTCACTGGTCAGTGCATCAACATTCAGTGGAAGTTCTCCTGTATTTCTCACTGCAGGACCCTTCCTCCTCTTTGGTTCTCGGCGGTGGACAAAAAGAGTTGGAATAGCATCAGTCCTCAGTCTCACTTTGCCTGTCTTTGTTCTTGTAAACTGCTCTCCCTCAAAATGTGCCTGCGGAGCAGCTCGTTGTTTAATTTCACATGTTGCATTTTTATTGGAATCTTGTGCATATGACAGTAAAACATGTTTAACCCTGATTTAGAATCTTTATATGTGCAGTATAAACTTACCGCACACAGTTTTCTGTTATTGTAAGTACTGCTGGAGATGGTGAGATTGCTTCTGCTGACTTGGGCCAGCCATTTTTTTCTTCTCTCTGTGTCTTTAGGGAAGCCATACATTAGGATCCCTTTGTCGGACCGATTGGTGCATCCAAATGCAGCACAGCCCACCATGGTAAGACAATCAACCTATAAAGGAGTTTTAATATGTGAAATATAATTCATTTGATTTGGATGCAGTGCAGAGATGATCATCTCTCACATGTGGAAGATTTGTTGTAATGTTATTGTAAAGGGAAGGAACGATTTTCAAAACCTCCATCACAGTGGAGCTGCAGCTATCACTCAGAGCAGGGGTGAGCAACTCTGGTCCCCAAGGGCCAGCACCCTGCAGGTAATAGAAGATTCCCTGCTGTAACACACCTGATCTAGACTCAGACTTAACTTAATTAATCTGCAATTGGCAGACTTTCACAGAAGCTCTGTGCAGGCTTTGACTTGTCTGCTAATAAAGTCTAAGTCAGGTGTGTTGCAGCAGGGAATATTGTATTACCTGCAGGGTACTGGCCCTTGGGGACTGGAGTTGCCCACCCCTGACTTGGATAAAAAGTTGGCATCCAGGGTATCTGGGAATATATATTTAAAAAAAAAAAAAAAAAAAATCAATATCGCTTTATTAACTTTAGCCTGAATGTTCCCTTTTCTTATAGTTTTATTTAATTTTCTTTAATTTTCCTTCAAAGAAATGCCACGTTCTTCATTATGTTTTTGCCTTTAAAAATAATAATTATTATTATTATTTCTGTACTTTTGTTACCAGGGAGGCCAATGATGTTTCCAAGTGATGGTCACTTTCAAAAGGAGCAACTGCCATATTGCCAAGGATGAACCCTCTCTAGGATGCATTTCTACAATGTCTAAAACCTTTTAAATCCTTTTAATTTATTGTTGCAGATGAAAATACTCAACAGTACAAGTATTGGTAAAACACTTATTTATTAAGATCTTTATTACACTTTCAATAACATAATAAAAAATATTTGATTGAAATCTGTTGGTTCTTGTGCAACTGATGCTTTTCATTTAATATTGTTTTTATTGTTTTAACAAAAAAGGTTTTATTTAGATCAGTGTTTTAATATTTCACACTAGTTTTCTGGCTGGAAACAGTAAAAATGGTTGCATATACATGTATTAATTTTACATATCTGTGAAATATGATAGATATAATGCAGCAAAAGAATAGTACTGTTCTCCATAGGAACAAAGAATTCATCCAAGGACACCAGTTGAAGCATCTACAGCTACATACTATCCCCATTTTAAAACTTATTTGAAATTATTTATTCAGCCCTGCCATCAGTTAATTTTCCATCTGACTGCAGGCAGAGAGAACAGACTGAATGACGTCTTTCACAGTTTGGTGTTTTTAGACATTTGGACCATGTCCCTCTTGGGTACAGACAATATCACGGGCTTTGCTGAAGGATGACTATCTGAAGATAAGATGAAACGGAACATGTTATCTCTTGCGCTGTTTTGGAGGATGAGGTGTAGCATTCCTATGCTAACATAAAAGAAAAAGAACAGTGAGACAATAATCCACTACATACATATTTTATTTACTTAAGAGTACCTCATATTAACTCAGATTTATTTTTCATCTTTTAAAATAAGCTTTAATTGTATTAGGGGGCGTATTTACAGTTTCATTTCCCTCCTAAATTTACAATCGTGATAAATGTTGTGGCTCTGCTGCTTCAAAAATTAAAGTTTTGATAAAATACATAATCAGTGTAGTGATCAGTCCAAATAAGTAGTTCATATTTACCGAAAACTACGAAGAAGATTGTAGTTTTTGCGTTGCCTCCCACCAGATCCCATTCAGATCGATTGACAGCGCCGAGCTGTTCTGAACTTTTCTGGGGTACATGAACCACGTGACCGCCTGGCGGCGAGTTCAAAGTATGTCGTAACTCTCATACTTAATGGCGCTGACAAAAACATCCCAGAATATTTGCCCATGCACTCGCATCGTATAGGCAACGAAACAGGTTGACTTGTGTTGCACTGCATGGAGGCCTCCTAATGGAAATGATTATTGATTTATGAATTAATTGATGCGGCTTATCTTTGGCTGGATGTTTAGCTTTTACCCATCACTAATCACGGGCTGCCGGAAGTAGCAGAGGAAATGGTGCATTTGAGGTTACGCACGTCTCCACCAAGTATGCACGGCCAAAATGTATCAGTGGACAGTGAAGATCAACACTACAGCGACAAAAAAAGGGTGACTCTAAACTCTGGTTACACGAACTGGAACAATCTGAACGCCTGGGGCGCTTGAAGACACAACCCTGTGCACTACGGCGACAAAAGGGGGACCTTTCATCTTCTCCTCATCCTCATGGTGAGCAAGACTCTGGAGCACTTTTTTAATATCTCTTTAATATGGCCCAAGCCAAAAAGGTCCATAAAAGTCCACAAAAACTTGTCAATATTCCTCCATACTGCTCGTCCAATGTAATCCAAGTGTCCTGAGTGGGTAGCGTCCAGAATTTATTCCAAACAACATCATCTAGTAGATTTTTATAGACCACACAGTAGAACATGTAGCTGCTGCAAAGCGCGCCCCTGCAAGTTCACGACACTACGGAAGCCGCGGCAGACGAGATTGCGCGTTCTCTTTTTCTTTCTTTCTTTGTTTAAACCAATGTCCAACCCCTCCTGCGTTTGTCTGCAGCTCGTTCGCTCTCAGCACAATGTAAACAGCGAATTTCTTCTTCTACGCTTGCATTATCCGCAGAGTAGGCGCTGAACGTAGCGGCTTCCGTAGTGTCATGAACTCGCAGGGGCGTGGTTTGCGGCAGCTACACGTTCTACTGTTTAAGCTATAAAAATCTACTAAATGACATCGTTTCTAATAAATTCTGGATGCTACCAACTCAGAACACTTGGATTACATTGGACTGGCAGTATGGAGGAATATTGACAACTTTTTTTGGATTTTATGGACCTTTATGTTTCAAGCACCGGTGACCTCCCATTATATGAAAGTTTATATGAACCCCCCCACCCGGATCTCCGGCTGCATTTGAGATATTAAAAAAGTGCTCCAGAGTCTTGCTCAGCATGAGGATGAGGAGAAGATGAAGGCCCATCATTCTGTGGGTGTACTATTTTTTAAGGGGAGCGTCCTTAACATTATCCTTGTGTCTTATTTCGGGGACTACGTAGGCCACGGAGTGCCCTACATAGTCTGCGCAGTCTGAAGTGGCTTAATCCAGTCCCTCTGAGTAACATTGACAGATTCAACAGCTATCTCTACTGCGCTTCAGATACGCTGTGAAAACTAAATGGTGCCTGTTTTTATTCTACAGTATTTCAATTATCTGTCATCACCTGAATATCAACACCTCGTTAACCGGTCATTCACACTGACCAAGTCGGTTCTTTTACTTCTTAACTGAATAATGTCAAACAAACACATTTTCTGAGGCAAAAACTCTCATTTCAAGCTTGACCACATATTTTTATATTTTCCTCAGACGCTCTGTTGTTTCTAACCGGGACACACTTCACAATCCACAAAAATATCTGAATATTACACTTGTAGGCCTGCTACGTATTCCATCACATCTTGTGTGCAACGATCATGGATGACATGGCTGGAGCCAGATATTTCTAATACTGTTAATATTGTTACCTTATTCAACAAACACCATTTAGTCCAAAGTTGGTCCTTGAGGGCCGCTGTCCTGCAGATTTTCTGTCTCCCTGCTCCAACACACTTGATTCAAATTAAATTAATCCGAAAGCGTATGAAAGTCTGCACAATGACTCATTAATTTGAGTCAGGTGTGTTGGAGCATGGAGGCATACAAAACCTGCAGGAATGTGGCACTTAAGGACAATATTTTACAATATTTCTCATCTGGTAAGAAAATGTCAAGCAGTATGGCAAAAGAAGATATGTAGTCCATGCACTTCTGTTTTGATTTTTTCTTCCTCTCCTTGTAAAACTCCTTTCTGTGATACAGACGCTTAACTTTGACTTTACGGTACTTTGCTACGTAATTATGCCTTTCTGTATCAAATTATTTTATTTTCCTCACTTTTGTGTCTGTTGTTCAAAGCTGTTTTTTGTTCTGCTGAAGTTAAAGCTCATTCATACCCTGCGGTAAATACGGATACAGACGCTTTCATCCGTATCCGAGGTCGTTTTGTTCGTCAGTATGTCCGTTGTGAGAGAGCTTTCGAATCCGGAGTGCTCTGGACGAAACGGAGCAATACCACCGGAAATCGTGGCGGTAGTATAGAGTCAGAGTTTACCCATTCATTAAAATCGAAAAAGAAGAGTACGAAGCGGGCATTTAAAAATGTGAAAAGTTTAAATTACTTTAACTTACTTTAATAACTTTTAAGTGATCTGACATGCCACCGCCGTGTATGATTTTTCTCCACCTTTTCTGAAGTAGACGCAGCCAAGCTACCTCCTCTACCAACGCCATGTTTGTGATGGCGACCCGAAAATGCTGGGGGGGGGCCCCCCCCCTCTTTATTTTTTTTCCCCCCCATCGTCCCGGAAAAAACCTAATTATTTTTTTATTCTTAAACCCTAATTTACTTGTGGTTTTCTTTCTTGTAGGTCTTAAATTATCTAGCGCCCAAACAGATTTTATATTAACCAATCAAGAAGAGATCTGAGCAGCTCTTTGCACAGCCGTCACCTGTCTGCCTGAGGTTTCTGTGAACATCTTGTTTACTTTTTGGAAGAAAATTTTAAGCAGGTTACCAATGATAGACATAGGTAATGATGGTCAAAAGTTGTTTAATCTACCTTTTTGACAATATTTTTGTAAATGTAGAGGGATCTGTGTTTCTGCCAGTGTGGCCGTGAAATGGGACTTAAATTCTGTTCCTAGTGGTCTTAAAAAGGTCTTAAAAAGTCTTAAATTTATGTTGTTAAAATGTGTAGGAACCCTGCTTGAGCTGACGAAGATTAGCCCCTAAGCTGCGAGATAGGTAAGGCAAGGCAAGTTTATTTGTATAGCACATTTCATGTACAGAACAATTCAAAGTGATTTACATAAAACATTATAAGCATTACAGCGGGGTGCAAAAGGGGAAAAAAATTAAATTAAAATTAAAATAAAAAATTAGAAGCACGATTCAAAATTAAAAACAAAAACGTTTAATATTAAAAAGAGAGAATACAGAGACGTGCAGATTTTAACTTTTGAATAAAATCTACGTAAATGCAGCTGAGAACAGGTGGGTCTTAAACCTGGATTTAAATAAACTAAGTGTTTCAGCTGATCTGAGACGTTCTGGGAGTTTGTTCCAGACATGTGGAGCATAGAAGCTGAACGCAGCTTCTCCATGTCTGGTTCTGATTCTGGGAACTGATAAAAGACCGGATCCAGATGACCTGAGGGGTCTGGTAGGTTCATACTGGGTCAAGAGGTCACTGATGTATTTTGGGCCTGAACCATTCAGAGCTTTATAGACCAGCAGCAGAACTTTAAAGTCTATTCTCTGATGGACCGGCAGCCAGTGTAAAGACCTCAGAACTGGACTGATGTGGTCCACTTTTCTGGTCTTTGTGAGAACTCGGGCAGCAGAGTTCTGAATGAGCTGCAGCTGTTTAACTGTTTTTTTAGGTAGACCAGTAAAGACGCTGTTACAGTAGTCAAGCCGACTGAAGATGATGATGGACTAGTTTTTCCAGATTTTCCTGAGACATCAGATCTTTTATCCTTGAGATGTTCTTTAGGTGATAGTCGGCTGATTTAGTGATCGCTTTGATGTGTTTTTCAAAGTTTAGGTCTGAGTCCATCACTACACCCAGATTTCTGGCCTGATTGGTGGTTTTTAGGTGTATGGACTGAAGTTCTGTGACAACCTGCTGTCGTTTCTCTTTGGCTCCAAAAACAATCACCTCAGTTTTGTTTTTGTTCAGCTGAAGAAAGTTGAGGCACATCCAGTCATTAATCTCATCAATACATTTACCAAGAGCCTGTACAGGGCCCCCGTCTCCTGGTGATACTGTAATATATAACTGTGTGTCATCTGCGTAGCTATGGTAACTAATATTGTTGTTCTTTATAACCTGAGCCAGTGGTAGCATGTAGATGTTGAACAGAAGAGGCCCCAGGATAGAGCCCTGGGGAACTCCACAGGTAATTTTTGTCTGCTCAGATGTAAAATTACCTACTGACACAAAGTACTTCCTGTTCTCCAAGTACGTTTTGAACCAGTTTAGTACAGAACTAGAGAGACCCGCCCACTTCTCCAGTCGTTGGAGTAATATAATGTGGTCAACTGTATCAAATGCAGCACTGAGATCCAGTAAAAACCAACACTGACATTTTTCCAGTGTCAGTATTCAGACATATGTCATTCATGACTTTAGTCAGAGCAGTCTCGGTGCTGTGGTGCTGTCTAAAACCTGACTGGAAGACATCATAACGGTTGTTTTCTCTTAAAAAGTTGTTTAGCTGGTGAAAGGCTGCTTTTTCAATGATCTTACTTAAAAATGGAAGATTGGAGATCGGCCTGTAGCTGCTCATCTGTGTCTTGTCTAGATTATCCTTTTTTGGCAGAGGTTTGATCACAGCTGAGATAAAGGTAAGACACGCTTAGACTTGTGATTATCTGGCTAAAAACCACCGTAGTGCTACTCTGCTACAAACTGAGACCTTACTGAGAGCAAACGAGGAGCTAACTGTTAGCCACTGGCTGGCAGGCCGACATCCGGTCTGCAGGTCTGCATGTCAATAAAAAAAAAATCTGCATGTTATAACCCCCCCTCCCGCCCACACACACACAGCTGACATGAAGGTAAACTTGACCTATTGAACCTAAAATGATGCTGTAAACGTGTTTATTTCTGCTGTAAACGTGTTTATTTCTGCTGTGAAATTGGTCTTTGAACATGGGAGTCTTTGGGGATTTGCTCTGTTCTGCAGCCCCTGGTGGATGAAGAAAGAACTACAAACATTTACTTCTTCCGGGTAGCTTCATAGTTGGCGACCGAAGGTTGCCGCTTTGTGTAACCCCGTATCGTTTTCATGATACTGTGGTTTATTCCCCTATCGAGAGTTGTACATGTTGGTTAATAAAAAAAAAAAGTGAATAAAATCTTGTGTGCAATGAATTCTGGGACAGGTGAGGCTGCGGAGCACCCCGCCTGTCCCACCGCCAGTATCCTTTGTTTCTGTCCGAATGAAGTGCGGGTGGATTTGTTCTCCTTCGTATGCTTTTGAAATGACAGGACTTGATGCACCGTTGTGGCGTATGCAGCCGACAAATCCGCACTTGGAAGTGCGCAGCCTCGATCTGTACTGGAGACGGTCAGGTTACTGGAGTTATGGAGACGTCTCTCTTTCCATCAAAGGAGGTTTGGTGATGAAGCTGTTATGCCTCCCACAGAGTAAAGTGTGGAAAACCTTGTCTCTGGGGAAAAAACATCTCGGCACAGTGATCTCAGTTAAAGTTTTAGGTTTAAATGATTAATTGGTTAACCAAATGAATAAATAAGCCATGACGAGGCTCCATCCTGCAAAGACGATCTGTCACCTTCCATATGAACAAATGCAAATCCTGATTGATGAAAAATTGTTTTTAATTGGTGATGTTAATGTCTCAAGTCAAGTCAAGCTGTCTTTAAATTCAGAGGAGCTGAAGCAGTAACCAGTGACCACTTTCATTCATTATTCCATAGCTTCTGTTCTGAACTGGATTTTTAAAAGTATAACAATTACAAATAAATGTGATCATTATTTATGCCTGTTTTAGAAAGATGCTTAATTAAACCTAAATAGTTATATGAATATTTTCTGTATATTTAACAATAAAACAACAGAATAAACATCCTCCAGCAGTGGTTCTATAGTAGTCTGGTTGTAAGGAAGCAGTAAGACAGTGTTGAACTGGTAAATTACCGGTACGTCTTGTTCATCCAGTCCAATAAATGAACCAAGCAAGAGGACCCATTCACTCAAATCTGCTGTTCAGCCCACCACAAATTTGGCTTCATTTAAATAAGAAATTAACAGCTTTTCCAACGGTAGAAGATTTATGACTCAGAAGCATTGTTCCGACAAAGAAATAACCCCAACCCTGTCCACAATAATCCATATGTATCATTCTTTGGTTTACCGTCTATCCTGCTTTAGCGTCTTTAACAGTTGAATTAATGTAATTTATTACATTTTAATTTTCCATAAAATGACTCAAACATTGTAGAAAAATGTATTAATTAGTAAACAAATGTAATATTTCATTCTTAAAGAGGAAAACTTAGTGAAATCATGTGTCTGCCAAAGACTTGTCCCTTCAGATTTGCCCTCCTTCAGTCTGGTTTGGGACAGTCCACATCTAAAATACAGGTGAGGGGGTTGGTTACCCCCCGAGGATGGACTGTGAGCAGAACACTGCTGCTCACTTTGAATTCATGGTGCTCTTATCAAGTCAGAGGAGAGAAGTTCTTGTCAAGCTTGAATGATTTCGCTGGACACTTCCTTTGCTCCCTGAAGACTCTAAAGACCTGATTAAAAATGTAAAGCACGTCCCTTTGAATATTTTTCCTGACATGTGATATGCTGAATGTCATTATGAGACATCCAAAACTTTTTCAAACTCCAGACACACTGAACTTACAGTTATGACAAACTTTTTCCCAACTGGGAACAGAGAAACACCAAAGCACCATTTAGATTCAGAGGTATGACAACGATCCCTTCAGAGGCCAAAATTATAAAAACTGAACTCATCTGGTAATGAAAAGTCTTTAAAAGCTCAAACATGAGGGGGGTTAGTTTTTACTGTAATAACGGCATCACGTTATGTAAGGGGAAGAAATAATGCTGATTTTCTCTGTCAATAATTACTGCGTGTTTGTACGAGTGGCCTGTAGAGTCTCTTAAAGGGATATTGTGTAAGTTCTCCTGTTATTTATTCACAAAAACTGATTATTTGGTTAAAAAGTGTTTTTTCATTAATCAGTAATCACTCCCATCAACAAACTGAAGTGCTCCTCTAAGTTCTAAATTTGCCGTTCGTATCATTCATTTACATATCGAGCGGGGCGGCTCGGTGGGGGCTGCCATGTCGTATCGCCATGTTTTTGCGTTCAGGAGAAGCGTGACAGCAGGAAAACACAGAAACTCACCGGACACACCGGAGTTTTCAGCTCAGTTCGAGGTAATGCCTTTGAAAAGTCACCGTGCTGCAGTGGGGAGAAACCAGCGTCTCACTGATGCTGCGTTCACGTGCAGTCGGGCAGACGGCCGTTGGTAACAAACCAGATGTCATTTTAATCAATGAAGCCGAGCGAAAGACGGTAAAACATGGGTCAGGGAAAACAATACGACATCGCCATGACAACAAATCAGATGTGGACTGATGTCACTGTAACTGACGGACCACGTCTTCACATAGAGGCTGGTGATAACTTTACATGCAGCGGATGTCGTCGGTCTGCCCGGTTTCACGCGAATGCAGCATGAAAAGTACGAGGGAGCTGCTCCCGATTACAGAACGTCCCTTTAAAACATAAATGTTAGTTAAAGGTAGAGTCCAAAGTTTACAATGAATTAATGTTAAAGAGTAATGTTAGACTTGAGCAAGTGAAATCCGTCTCAAACGGCGTCTTTGGGCCTCTACTCGCGTGCTGTGGTGCGTTTGAATGCAACTCTCTCCCCTCCTGCCTGTAATTCTCTCTTTAGCTTTGTTTTGGTGTGTTCGGGACGTTTCTGGGTGGAGATTTCTGTTTATATCACCAGCCAATGACAGAACTTACAACATGACGCTGTGTGGGAATAAACTCATGATTGGCGCAGACACCAGTCACTCCAACTCTGGAAGGAAAGAAAGAAAAACAGCTGATGCACTGAAGAAAAGGTAAGAGCTTTAGATAGTGCATGTTGGAAAACCAGGATAATATTAGTTTGGCTTTGAGCGGCTTCTGAGCTCTGAAGGAGTCGTTGAAGCTGAATAGGCTAAAGAACGAGGCGGCCATTAGCCTGAGAGGGAGGGGCTCAGTTTGATACTGTTGTTTGCAAACAGAAACGGTGGGGGGCTTCAGACTCTACCTTTAAAGGATATGTCAGAAAGTCTTATTTATTTTCCTAGTAATAATGTGACTGACAGTGGTGACGTCACTTCCTTTCAGGGCGTACTCTGTATTGAACAGCATTGTCAGTGATGGCTGCCTGCCGTGTGCGTGCATAAACAAAATCCATATATGTTGATATTGTTCTTAAGTCTTATTTAGACATAATTTTGTTAAGCTGCCCAATTATATTGTTTTTTTACCAACTTGTTTGAATACATTCATGTATTTTTTGTAGTTTAATAGGCACACGTGACACTGTGATAAGCACTTGCCGGAGAGCGATCCATTTAACCAGATCTGAGCTAATTTTCTGTGGTCTCTTGTTCATTATTGTGTGTTTAAATAGCGATTTACAGTCTAATCTCCACGTTGCGCCAGACATGCTTGAGCCGTGATTAATCTTTGTTCATGTGGCCTTCACGTGCTGGCCAGAGGTGGTGTAGTTGCAGTCTGTGCCCACTAGATGGAGCCAGAGACCACTAAATCTGTACAAATCCCTAAATTACCTTATAAACACTTTCCATGGCTTGATTTTATGTTGAAATACTACTTGTTTCTTGTAATTGACTAGATATCCATATTTCTAGTTGGATATTACAAATGTTTATTTGTCCGATCAAAGTAGTTATGTATATTTATACAGTATTATTAATATCAAATAAAGTGTGCTTGGCAACATCCTCTCCGTGCCCATCTCTCTGACCGGAGCTCTGTCGAAAGAACCTAACACATCAGCATCATCCTCAGAGTGTATCACTCTATGACATGGTCCTTCGAGCCGGATCGATAGCTTTCTGGAGACAACATGGGGCCAGAACAACCATCTGCCGATGCAGCAGTGAATGCTAGAGCCCAGCGGGAGAGACATTTGCCAGTATACCTTAAAGAGTTTGAAGTTGGATATCTACCAGGAGTTACACTGCTGAAGAATTTGGAGCAACAACCTCAGTTCACAACATCACTGGCTCGGATCCTGCTCTACTGCTCTACCGGATCCTCTAATCCAGCAAGATCACGCCGATCCTCTGCATGTTCTCAGCAGAGTAGACTGAGATCCCAAGCTAGTGCAGGCTCACCCACACGATTGTCCGTCATAGAGAAGCTATCTGAGCTACAAAGTGCCATGTTGGAGGAGCAGGTAAAGCGCATGGAGTTAGCAGAAGTACAAAGACAGATTGTGGAACAGACGCTAGTTGATGAGCAGTGCAGTCTTCTAGATAAAGAAGCTCAAGATGCCCTCAATGAGAAAGAGGATCTTCTCAGAGAGCAAGAGCGGCAGAGACGTCGGCTGGAGGAGAAGGCAGAGATGGCAGTAGCCTCTTAAACCCCAAGGTCCCCCAATTGGGGGACCTTGAGACTCACTGCAGCAAAAGACGCACAAACTATGTAGCAATATAGCCATACCATACATCAAATTAAACAGGAAAAACTGTGCTACAAGCACATATAAGTCATTTTAACATACACCAAGCATATTAATGTTTAAATATCAAAATCTAAATAAGGTCAGAGCGTCCACCCACTCTGCACATTTCCATCGCTACCTCTCTGATACTTTATGGTAGATGTTACGGCCGCCCAGATTCTAACCCCTTTGTGTTTTATTTTACATGCAATCCTCCTGCTCAATCCCTCTGTTCCCATTGGCCTGGCTCCCCACCACCATCTCCTCCCTCACCCTCTGATTGCTGATCAGTCTCACCTGGAGCAGCTGGCAACAACTATAAAAGAACCCAACACACCCTCAGTCAGGGGCAACTGTTTGGCCTGGCAACAGTTGTCCTTAGTTTATGGTTTTGGTGTCTTTAGTTTGCGTAACTTTGTCTTTAGGTTTTAATTTCCAGGTGTTTTAGTTTGGTTAATGGTTTAGCTGCTAGATCCCTTTTTCTTTGTCATTTTCACTGATAGTTTGGAGTTGGGATAGCTAGGTCCTTTGTTGTAGTTTGGTTTTGGTTATAGGTCTTAGTTTATGGTGCTGCTCGTTCCCTTTTTGGTTCCTAGCCTAGGTTTGTATTTTTCCCCATTTTTGTTTCCCTTTCAGTGTTAGGCTTTGTCTGTCTTTTTATTTGTTCCTTTGAGCAGCATCGCTAACCCCATCTCCTTTTCAGTTACAGTTTTCCAGGTTTTTGTTAATGCTTTAATTCACCCCTGAACAATAAAACATCTTCACTCCACCTTTTCCATCTAAAACCAGTCTTGTTTGCGTCCCTATCCCCTAGCAGAGCTGGGACGTAACAGTAGACAAACAGCATATCATATGAAAGCTAAGATCCTGAGGATTTCAACAGTACCACTATTATTTCTCTACGACAAAAACTCAGTGAACCAGCAGCCAAAGAATACAAACATAAACAACCGCTTACTTAGAATGACTAACCGAAATTCTGTCTTACACACTTGAACAAAAGTCCCAAGTGTTCCCTTTATTATGCCACCTCAATGACACTCAAATAGACCTTGTGGATGCAGAGATATACTCTATTCATTCAAGAGCTATAGAGCTTAGAGCTAAGAGGCCATAACTAGGCATCAAATACTACAACGGCGACTGAAAGAGAAGGAGATGGAACTGGCACAAGCAGCTCTTATCGCTTCTTTCCTGAAAGAGGAAGGAAGTAATAGCCCTCCTTCCTCCAGGGCCCTTAGTGAATGTGAGTACAACCCGAGAGTCTCAGCTAGAGTACAGCCTCCTTCACCTCACACACTAAGCGCACCAAAACTACTTCACTCTACTCCATCTTTTCTCCGCCACCAGTTACCAGTGCAGTCGCTATCCCACCTGCTACAACTAATTTCCCTTCAGTACAAGTCCAGCCCACTCAACAAGTAATCGCTTCTGCTGGTCTGCCCACACTGCCAACGTACACCACCATCCCACCTCCTGATGCGAGACTAAACCCAGCAGCCACATCCTAGACCAGCTGTGAGTGTCTTCATACCACGTGCTACGCCACCATCCATGGTACAAAATATGTTCCACCTCACCAATCACAGATGGTCTACAGCCAAACTCCGGTCCCGCCTGCCCCGCCACCTGTTCCACCTCCACAACCTGTGCTACAGGCTGCTAATATGCTGCCATATCCGTACTCTGCTCTGCCACCTTTGCCACAACAGGTAATGGCGCCATCTTCTGGTTATAGGCCGGCTCCTAATACAGACCTCATGGAGCTCCTGGTTGCCACCTCCTATGGCCTTCAGAGACCGGCTCTACCTCATTTCACCTCAGGGAGAGAGTCAGACTTTGCCCTACTCAAGATGGCTTTGGACAGTCTGCTCAACACACATGCCTGCCTCACAGAGCAGTTCAAATATCAAGTCCTCCTCGATCATTTGAAGCTGCCAAGCGCCTACAAACTAACTCCAGCTTACATGCACGACCCTAGGCCATATAGCTCAGCCCTCCAGGCTCTCCAAGATAAATACGGACAACTGCGCCAGCTTATGCAGAGCGAGCTGGGTGCCATCTTAAACTCGCCTCCCGTAAAATCTGGAGATCCAGAAGCATTTGATAACTTTGCCTTATCAGTACAGGGTCTAGTGGGCATGCTCTGCTCCCTCGAAGGTGAGAACAGGTACAAACTGCGATGTGGCTCCCATGTTGACAGGCTGCTTAGTAAACTGCCCTCTAATTATCGAGATGGGTTTGTAGAGTTCAGCATAAACCAAGGCATCCTGAGGACTGGCACCGATCAGACCTATACCTTCATCGACTTCTCTGCTTGGCTTCGTGCCGACCAGAGGTGGTGTAGTTGCGGTCTGCGCCCACTAGATGGAGCCAGAGTCCACTAAATCTGTACAAATCCCTAAATTACCTTACGGGTAGGGTCTGTCCAAATTCGGAGGCTACGGTCTTAGAAGCAACGCGTCACAGCACAGCAACGCGTCCAAGGCTGTCCAAATTCCAAGGCTCCTTCAAATGCGGCCCACGAATGCGGCCTTCTTTTCCCCAGATTCTAAGGACGGTCGGATGTATCCTTCGTGGCTAACCCTATCCCGTGATGCATTGCGGGTCGGATGGAAAATTCCACAGGAACAATGGCCGAAGAAGCGTCAGTCGGAGGGAGCGACGACTACACTTTCAAATGTAAGCATTTTAAATAAATCGGGTGTTACAAAAATTAAAAGCTGTAAGCGGTTATGTTGTTCGATGTTATGAGGACAGTTTTACAATGTTACTTTTGGTAGAAATCATAAAACAAAAAAAATCTTAAACGAGATTGTTTGGTGGATCCCGTACTAGCTGCCCCCGGTGAATTAAGCTAGCCTTTATTCATTTGTTTAGGGACCAAAGAGCAGATCACCGCTTTCACAAAGCTGAGGCGGGCCCACGATCACCTCTTCACCGGGGTGAAGAATTCAGCCGCTGTGGCTTGGAGGTACAAGAATCCATTTGCCAATATTCTGGTTATTAGTGCTTTCCCTCCCACAGTTAACCCTCATACTTCACGCAATGGTCTCAGTGGAGGATAGTTACCCTTGTGTTCAGCTGTGAATAATTCTGCATTGACATTAAGTGACTGACAGTTTCTGTGTTTTAATTTTTTCTCTTCCCTTCTCGTTGATGTTAGGATCATCCTGGAGAAGATGGGCCTGCAAGGGAAGGTGACCCCCTTGCAGGCGAAGAAAAAGTGGGATAATTAAAAAAAACAAAAAACAAAGTATGTGGATTTGTAAAATATCTTTAATATTACTAGAAAGGTTTTTAGCTTTCTTTTCTTATCTTTAGCTCCATAAACCTTTTTTCAAAGCATTTTCAAATATTTTAAGCCATTTTGGTCTATTTTAAACCAAATTCAACTATCATTCAACTGTTTGGTCCATCTTCAGCTCTGTTCAACAATATACAGTAGGCTATTTCAACGTATTTACCTTCTTCAGCCTTATGCTTGAACTTTTTCACCTTTTTCACCTTCTTCAGCCTTATGCTTCAACTTTTTCAGCTTTTTCACCTTCTTCAGCCTTATGCTTCAACTTTTTCACCTTTTTCAGCCTTATGAACTTTTTCAGCTATTTCACCCTTTTCAGCCTTATGCTTTAACTTTTTCAGCTTTTTACCCTTTTTCAGCCTAAGCTTCAACTTTTTCCACTTTTTCACCTTCGGCCTAATGCTTCACTTTTTTTTAGCTTTTTCAGCTTCTTCAGCCTTATTCTTCAACTTTTTCAGCTTTTTCAGCCTTATGCTTCAACTTCTTCAACTTGTTTAGCATTATAGTTCAGCGTCTTCAGCATAAACGCATTCACACCAGTTGTTATGGAGTAACAACTTTTTCTAGTTACTATTGTTATTTTTAGTGTCATTATAATTTCCTCTCTTCACCTGTTCACTACTTACAAAATATTATCCTTATTGCTACTCTGATTATTTTGATTAATATTAATACTATTATTGTGATTGTTGCTACAACAGCAGCCATTATTTAATTAGTAGGTAGAGCGTTTTTTTCTTTCAGTTTGAATGCCAAGTTATTGGACTTTTTGGAACTCATCTGCAAGGTGAAAATGTCATAAAACATCAAATCCTTTGTGTCAAATTATTCTTTTGGGACCCTCAGACTAGAAATCTTCATTCTCCAATAGAAGTAAATTTTATGCATCTGTTTATAAGTTTAAGTATTCTGGTATTTGCAGTATGCATCAAATCAAGTTTATTTATATAGCCCGTTACGGTACCCAATGGACACACAAAGTGCTTTACAGCATGGGCAATAGAGAAAGAGACAACAAAGCAAAACATCATAAAAATGTGAAGTTAAAAACTGGGAAAAGTTAAGAGCAAAGTGAGTAAAAGCCATGAAAACAACTAAAAACAGAGAATTAGAACACGTCATTTAGACAGTCTAAGGGCCTGATTTACAAAGACTCCAAATTGCGAGTCTAATGTCTTTGCCTCGCAAAAAAATAGCGTGCGCTGTCATTTTAGCGTTTGCGGGTGATCTACAAAGATTACACGCGCAATCTGTAACAGGCGCAAACAGCAGGATTTAAATGAGGATTTAGCGTGCGCTCCCTGCACCACGGAAAGTTCAGAAGAGCATGTGGTAAACGCAAAATGAAATTAATCCTGATAGAGAGATGTTAGTTTCAGAGATATAATGAGGCAAATAAAAAACAGAATATAAGATAAATATGAAGAGTTCATTTGCAAAAAAAGACAAACGCCATTTAGAAAAAACGGAGTTAACTGCTTTTGCAAATAAACTCTTCATTTACTTTTTGAATATTTTCAGAAAATCAAGCTCACGTGAAGTGGAGTTTTAATGATGTAAAATGGAGATATGGCGTTTGTACCCAACAGCAACAAAAGCAGTTAACTCCGTTTGTCCACAGTGGCGTTTGTCTGTTTTTGCAAATGAACTCTTCATAATAACTATAAATAAAAATAATGCAGCAGGTTTCCCTGTGGGTCGTAAGAAGAGGCCAGTTTAAGGACATGGATAAGGACACGCTGTTGAAGATGATCTGATATTACGCACAGACTGCGCGCTCTTTGGCACAATGCCAGGCGCGGGACCTGTGTAATTGCCCCCCACCCCATGCAAAACTCAGCAAAAAAATAGTATCATTAGTTTGTGCGACGTTACTGGTTATTTTCACTGAGTTTTTTGTGGGGTGGGGCCAACTTCACGCAGGAAAGCAACCTCAGACAGCAGCAGTCGCTGCGGCGTGGAGGAGCAGGAGATGATTTTAATTAAAAAATATGCCATTGGCAAAAAGTAAAAGAAAATAAAAAGACATAATTAATGTCAGCTTTAACCACCATGATGCTGCAGCTGCAGATGTTCTGGTTCATCTGTCTAGAATAACCCGTGTTCAACAGTGATGTTGATTGTTATTTAATTAAATAATGAAAACTTGACGTGTCGCCTGAACACATCATGAGAAATGATTCTGACCCGATGTCTGCAGTCCTGTGTGCAGCATTCTTTCAGCCATCAGTGCGTAAATCTGCCAGTTATACCTGCTTTTCAGACGTGCTAAATTACACGCAATCTTTTGCCCCCGCTTTCCTTTGAACAGTTGATAGATCACATTGCGCGTGTTAAACTGAGGTTTTGCATAGTCTCCTCCCAATATTTTGCGCCTTCTGGTAGAAACGCCTAGTTTGCATATTCATCTGCAGCAGATGCGCAAAATGGACAGCGGCGCTATTTTGCCCCTTTACAGGCGCAAAACCTCCTTTTGCCCTGCTTTGTAAATCAGCTCTGGCGGATTATTGCGTCCGTAATGAAGATAGCGCCCGTTTTAACAAGCGCAAACCTTTCGTAAATCGGGCCCTAAAAGTTTTGTGTACGACAGACAGTGATTTACGGTTAGGTGCAGTGGAAGATAGATTTGTATGTCATTGGTGTAGAAATGGAAAAAGAGGTTGTGCTTATCAATGATGGACCCAAGGGGCAGCAGATACAGCAGAAAAAGTAGAGGACTGAGAACTGACCCTTGCGGCACCCCGTGGGTGAGTGGAACATGTGAGGAGGGGGAATCACTGGTAACAACAGAGAAACTCCTGTCAGACAGATAACTCCTGAACCATCTGAGTACAGTTCCACGGATACCAACTAAGTGCTCCAAACGAGAAAGAAGGACCGCGTGGTCAACCGTTTCAAAAGCGGCAGAGAGGTCAAAAAGGTCTAGCAGGGTGGGATTACTGGCATCAACAGATAGACAGCTCTGCTTAAAATTCATAATGACATCACTCAGTACTAAGTGGCGAGCCCTAAAAGCAGACTGGCACTTGTTCAGAAGGTTATTTTGTTCTAGAAAAGGCTGTAGTTGTTTAAGAACAAGCTTTTCTAGTACCTTTCTAGCATCATTCGCATTACACTTAAAGGGGAACTTAGTTTTTTTTCAACCTGGACCTATTATCTAGCATGAAATGTTCATTTCCTCCCCCAGACAGTTTTGGTGTAACTTGAATTCCTTCAGGAGATATTTAGACCCACTCGGAGATCAGTGTATGCGCCATATAACGGCAGTGGTGGGGCAACCACGGTCCATCCTCTAAATAAGGCATTATCTGCCACAAACTCCTTTATTTCACCAATGTTTTGTTACGAAACATTAGTCGGACCCCCTGTGAGCTCAAAACGGCTTTTTCATGGTGATTTGTCTTATTTATAGACGTTTACTTGTTATGGTGTCTCATAATAGTGACGTCATCAAAGCCGCTGCTGTAAAAAGTTTGTAAATAAAGGACGAATCACCACGAAAAAGCCGCTTCGAGCTCACGGGGGGTCCGACTAATGTTTCGTAACAAAACATTGGTGAAATGAAGGAGTTTGTGGCAGATAATGCCTTATTTAGAGGATGGACGCAGTTGCCCCATCACTGGCATTGTATGGCGCATACACTGATCTAGTGGATCTAAATATCTCCTGAAGAAATTCAAGTTACACCAAAACTGTCTGGGGGAGGAAATGAACATATTTCATGCTAGAAAATAGGTCCAGATTGAAAAGAAACCCGAAGTTCCTCTTTAATTTCTCTCTCTGTCTCTCTCTCTCTATCTATATATTTATATCTATCTATCTATCTATCTATCTATCTATCTATCTATCTATATAGATATATAATAAAATACACACATGCATACACTTTCTTTACAGGTCATTGGGCGTGTCACAAGACAGATTAAGCAGCTGCGATGGGGTCTGAAAAAGACCCCAATGTGGACAATGCTTACCAAGCGACCTGACACAGTAGGCTTGCTTTTTCCAAGTGAAGGAACCGGCAGCATTTGTCCAGAGGTACAATATTGATCCGTATATCTCATGTTGATTTTTATATGTCAGATTACTTTAAATAGAATTTGTGCTTAGTCAGCATCTCCTACCATTTCACAATTTAACTCTACTTTGGAAATTGTCATGCTCTTTGGAAAGTAAATATTGTTGTCCATGAGGAACTACTGAAAGGTAGAAGTGATATTAATGTTAAAAATGTCCTAACATCTATTTTCAACGCATACATCAAAACACAGGTTCAACGCATCACTTGGCCAGAAGAGGATGATGATGAAGATGAAGATTGGTGTGGTAAAACCAAACGCCACATCTCTGAATATCTTGGAGAGTTCATTGCAAAAGGTAAGTTTACCATTGATGTGTGGGAGTGCTCTTAAAATTGCATTTGACTGTTCCTGAGTTGGATTTTCATAGAAATTTTGCTTATGGGTAGCTTAATATGATTAGGCACTTTGCTGTTTTGAGCTCAGCAAGTGGTTTTACAACTGTTAAAGTACATGTTTGTCAAAACTAGCCTTAAACCTCTGAGTTACAATTGGTAATCCTGTAAAAAGCTATTTATTTACTCACTTGAAAACTGAAATGTAATTTCTTCTTTGGTTTTGGCATTTATTTTGCATTATTGTTCCTCGTAGGAACAACAACGGGGCTGATGAATCTGGTGAAATTTTGGACTGGATGGGAGATTCTACCAACAAGTTTTTCTGTAGAAATAGTGAAAGGAAAATATCCCACAGCCTCCAAATGCAACGAGACCTCGAGAATCCCAGGGCACTATAAAGATTACTCTTCTTTTAAGAGTGATAAACTTGCCTGTATCAGCACATCTAGTACAGGGTTTGGTCTTGTGTGAGTTCAACATCCTGTATGTTCTCAAGGTTGTTACTTTGAGAGTTCTGCTGTAGCATTTCATGCTACTTGTTCAACTGTTTTTTTTTTTGTTAATTACTTGTATGAAGTGTTCTATTAACTGAAAATGAGTAGTCATGTTGGAAGGTGAGTAGGTTCTGACCTTACTTCATGTAATGTTGAAAAATAGTGCATGTTTGACTGTTAACTGTGTTTTTACAATTTGCACCAACAACAAAAGACAAGCTGTTGTATAAAAGAAATTAATCTTTTAATGTTCCAAGAAAATCTCAGCTTGCAGAAGACGTGCAAAATCCCTTTCATGTCGGGTGTTTAAAAGGTTTCAAACCACTGTTTTGAAATAAAGCAGAGATTCCAGAGTATGCTACTGTTCTTTTATTGTCATTACTGTCACATTACATTGCAAACAAAATTTCCCCACATTGGGTGTAACATAAGGACCTCTTGTATAAAGTATTTTTTTGTAGGCTATGTAATTAAAACTTAGGTCCAGGTCATAAGACAAATTCAAAATCCATCACTGAATCACGCCGCCAACACTTCTATTGACCTGAAATTCCATTTAGAAATATTCAACAGGAAAATTTACAGAAAATGAAAATCTGGAGAGTCACGTGACGCGATGCGAGAAGAAGCCATGGAGTAGGGAGCTCCACGCTGCATCGCTACCTTTATCCTTTAAAACATTTCTACCAGAGATATTGCCACTCAGAATACTTGTTCTTAGTTTAAAAGCGTGTAAAAATGTCGAAATCTCTTAAGTCCTCGGCCTGCGGAGACATTAAAAGGCATCTACGGTCCAACGCGCCTGACGCCATGGCACATGATCAAGACGGAGCTAAAGAGTCCGAAGAGCTACAAGCTAACGACATCGCTCAGGAGCTCAGTAATATATACTCAACACTAACTAAGATCTCTGGGGACTTAGGTGAGCTGGCAGAAATACGTCGCACTACTACATCGGTAGAGACCAAACTCTCATCCTTAATTACAAGAATGGACGACGTAGAGAAGCAAGTGGAATACCTGGAAGCGACCGAACAGGAAAGGCAAGCTAACCCGCCAGCTAGCAAGACAGACATCGGTCAGATATGGGACAAATTCGAAGACTTGGAGAACCGTTCGAGGCGCAACAACGTCCGCTTCGTCGGCTTCCCGGAGGGCAAGGAAGGAGTAAACGTGGCGAGATTTCTGGAGGAGCTGCTACCAGATCTGCTGAATTTAGAGGGGAGACAAGAGATTGAACGGGCACACCGGATCGCTGTCCAGCGACCCGGGCCAGGAGACAGACCCAGACCAATACTGGCCAGGTTTTTGAGATCATCAGACCGGGACGCGGTGTTGCGAGCAGCGAGGAACAAAGGCAAGCTGACGTGGGGAAACACTACTGTTATGCTTTTCCCCGACTACTCCAGAGCCACCCAGATGAAGCGCCACAAATTCAAGGAGTGTAAGAAAAAACTGCATGAACGAGGGATGAGCTTCAGGATGCTGTTCCCGGCTAAGCTGAGAATCGAGACCGGTGAGGGTGAGAGGGCTTTTGACTGCCCCCGTAGAGCCATGGCTTTCTTAGACACTCTGCAGTGAGAAAGTACTGATGGACTGATTTATCGTCATCCTCATTCGCACACCCAAACGCAACTCGGGTGTACACACTTTTTTGTTAATGGTAGTGATGCCAAGGAAGCACAACGAGTGGAGCCTCGCGGACCTGACACGGACCGTCGGACCTCTGCTGGAGGGACTTTTTTGGGCGTTCAAATGTGCCAAGTTCAGTTTCAACTGCACATTATTTGTTTTGTAAGTGTTATGGGGAGGTTTGTGTTCAGTCACCACCACTGTGTAATGGTACTAACTTTGATAAAGATCTGTGTGTTATTAATGTATAGGCAGGCGTGTCCTCACAAATAGGTACGTCTCTCCACCTGGAATGTAAACGGACTGGGGAATCCCATTAAGAGAAAAAAGGTCATGACCATGCTCAAAAATAAAAAATATGACGTGGTGTTCCTTCAAGAAACACACTTGTCAAAAGAGGAGTCTGAGAAGCTCTGTGTAGGATGGGGGGGACATGTTTTTTACAGCATCGGCTTTAGCAAAAGCAAAGGGTTTTTTTGACTTGATTCAGGTAGAAAAACTTCTATCAAACATGTTAATGAGCCTCTAACATGTAAAACCATGTACTTGATAACGGCGTGCAGCATTAGTTCAGTCCTTTCTGCATTACATCAGTCATGGAAGCAAACGTAAGGATGTAAAAGGCAGAATCACGGTGCAGACCCGTTCATACCCTACGGTAATTACGGATACGGATGCTTTCATCCGTATCCGGAGGTAAGAAGCTTTAAATGATGCTCTTTGTTAACGTGAGTTGTGGTACTTTCAACCTGACGATGAAGCCGCTGCTGATTGAGTATAAGAAGTTAGTGATGGTGAGTGACTAACCACCATCATAAACACGTTCCGTGTTCATGTTTGAACGATGTGTTTAGAAGAAAATTAAACTACTTAAGGAGCAGCAAAAGTGCTTCTGGGAGTTTAGCTTCAGTGCTCGTTCATGGCAGTCGTGCTGCTGTGAAACGATGGTACGAGTGTGAGTACGATGTTATGTGGTTCCTTGGTAAATAATCCCACACCTTTGAAGTAAGTGCTCGTGGACGTGGTGGGTTACTTGCACTTGTTGATGCTGTTCTATCGGATTCTGAATTGTACATGAGCTCGGTTTCACTCTCTCGGGACGTTGCCATCTCTACTGTTGTTTCTGGCTGCTCTGCTGCTAACCGCGACAATGCTGTTTCCGGTTTCCCTTCAAAATAAAAGCATTCAACGTCTTTTTGTTGCCGTTTTTCTGATGCGTCGATGTACGTTTATATAAATCGACGTATTTACTGAATCGATTACATCGACTCATCAATGCGTCGGGGACAGTCCTAATGTGAATATTTGCTTTGCAAATGGATTCCAGTGTGCGCTCCTTAAGTTTCTGCCTGCGGTCCTAAAAGTTTAAGTTAGGAGCCGCTGGGCTCCTGGTGGAAAGAGTTAGTCTGGAGCCCATGAGCACTGAGGGCAACGTATTTAGTTCTCATTGTTGAATTTAATAAAAGTCAACACAGCAAACACCATTTAACACGGGTGTAAAACATTCTGGATAAATGAAACAGAAAGTTTGCAGTTGCTGTGGAGCTTAAAGGAACATTCCACCCACAGAATGATGTAACTTTATTTTCCATTTCCCCTCATGGTGAAAAAGACTTTGGAACACTTTTTTAAAATCTCAAATGCAGCCGGAGATCAGGAAGGCTTCTAGTTTTCTTCCAACTTTCATAGAATGGAGTTCGCCGGGGTCCGAGCCAAAAAGGTCCATAAAAGTCCACAAAAACTTGTCAATATTCCTCCATACTGCTCGTCCAATGTAATCCAAGTGTCCTGAGTGGGTAGCGTCCAGAATTTACTGGAAACATCATTTACTAGATTTTAATAGCTGCATGTAACTGCCGCGAAGAGAGAGCTATGAGAGATCACAACACTATGGAAGCCGCGGTGTTCAGCGCCTACGCTGCCGATAATGCAAGTGTAGAAGAAGAAATTCGCTGTTTAAGTTGTGCTGAGGGCGACCGATCTGCAGACAAACACAAGAGGGGCTGGATGTTGATTTAAACAAGGAAAAAGAGAACGCACGATCTCGTCTGCCGCGGCTTCTGTAGTGTCGTGAACTCGCAGGGCCGCGCTTTGCAGCAGCTACATGTTCTACTGTGTGGTCTATAAAAATCTACTAGATGATGTTGTTTGGAATAAATTCTGGACGCTACCCACTCAGGACACTTGGATTACATTGGACGAGCAGTATGGAGGAATATTGACAAGTTTTTGTGAACTTTTATGGACGTTTTTGGTCCAGTCTCCGGTGAACTCCAGCAGAAGTGGATGGAGGGATGGAGGGAGGGATAGAAAGAGACGTTTCTGCCAAATGTTGTGAAACAAACTTGTTGTGGCTTATAAAGGAAGTGAATAATTATTTTGCCTCCAAAACTCTTTTCTCAGTGTTGTATTTGTTGTTTCATAGAAGTAAACAGCTGTTCAGATGATGATGGCGTCACTAAAGTGAAGAAAATATTGGCATCAAAGACACTTTTCCACTTGAAGCGCATTGCAGCATTTAAAGCTCGTTTTCTCACCTTTTTGGTCAAAAGCAGCATTTTTGCTGCAACAAAGCCATGTTCTACTGCAGATTACTAAAGAACGGAAAAAGCTAGAAACAAATGTTTTTTTTTCTGATAAAAAAAGAGAGTCTAAGCTTTCTTTTGGTATATTCAGTGTTTGCATAGACGTAGTACACAATATTCTGTGGATCTCCAAAAATCAATGAAAAAGCTTAAAATCCTGGCAATATGGAGCTCTGCTCGGAAAAGGTCTGGCAGTCAATGAGTTAAAAAAGTGCTCCAGAGTCTTGCTCAGTATGAGGGTGAGTAGAAAATGAACGCACATCTTTCTGTGGGTGTACTATTCCTTTAATGTTATTTAGCTGATTTGCTTATTCAGACGTGTTCCTCTATTCACCATGTGCCTTGTTATGCTATTAAGCTAGCTGACCTGTTGCCAGTTACTGGAACCATAGACATCACTAGATGCTGCCTCTGACGCTGCTGTCCATTGGAGCGTTACATCAGCTCAGCCGCCATCTTAGGCAGGGGGAAGCCGCGTCTCCTCATATCTGACATTTATGACAAAGCATAGATTATTTCATTAACATACACAATACTTAGACACACCCCCACATGCAAACAGTGATTTTATAGCCTGGTACACCAGCAGGACCAACGCCATGTATGAGACACACCGCTGGTCAGGCAGCTTTTTTTTTTATATTTGAAAAAAAAAATCCTGATCTTTCTCTCTCTCTCTCTCTACTTATACACACACACACACACGCGCACACACACACACACACACACACACACATATATATATAGCAGTGGAGCACAAATATAATGGATGAAGAAATGAGCTATATCAAATCATAAACCAGAACAAAACTCACAAATTGCCATAATAATAATAATTTTAAAAAAGATGTAATAAATACCACCAAAACCAAACACGTGAAACCGTTCTTCATTCATTTTCTGTTGTAGTAAAAACTGCAAATTTGAACACATTAAAATCAGGTTGAATGAACCGAACCGGGCCCATCTGGCCGCTCGAACCGAGCTGATCTCCGCCAGAACCAAGCAGAAATGGCGGAGATCAGCTCGGTTCGAGCGGCCTGATTGGCTCGGTTCAGGCAGTTCGAGGCGGCCAGATCGGCTCGGCTCGCGGCTGCTTGGCTATTTTGAATTATTAACCTATGTTGAATTATAAGTACTATAAATGGCATATTATAAGCCATTAAATTGAAAGCAGGGAGGTTTTTTTATTTTATTTTATTTTTAAAAGCCTCGAGAACGGGGTAATTCTAAATGCACGTATTCGTAACTAGTTTTATAATAGATTACTCCCGTCAATGTTGTCAAAAAGGGTAGTTTGTCCAAGTAGCTTTGCCGTAGAGTAATGACGTCATCAGCAGCCGCAGGACCCCGAGCCGATCTGGAAAGCCGAGCACATCTGGTACCTACACCGGATCCAGAGAAAATTCAGGATTCTATGATCCAGAACACACAAAGATGCCAGAGTCCAGCTGCTTGGAGGAGGTCTGCGTTAAGCGGAGACAAAACAGAGATGAAGCAGAGACGAAACGGAGACAAGAGGAGTCGAAGCGGAGACGAATAGGAGACAAAGTGGAGACAAAACAGAGATAAAGCAGAGACGAAACGGAGACAAAGCAAGAGACAAAGAGGAGACAAACAGAGACAAAACAGAGTCAACGCAGAGACGAAGCTGAGATGAAGCCGAGACAAAGCAGAGACGAAACAGAGAAGAAGAGGAGACGAAGAGGAGTCATTGGAGACAAAGAGGAGACAAAGCAGAGACAAAGAGAAGAGGAAGCAATGACGAAACAGACTGGAAGCAGAGATGAAGCAGAGACAAAACGGAGACGAAAAGGAGTCGAAGCGGAGACATAGAGGAGACGAAGTGGGGACGAAACAGAGACAAAGCGAGACAAGAGGTCAACGGAGATGAGCAGAGACAAATGGAGAGAAGAGGCATCGAAGCGGAGACAAAGCAGAGACAAAGGGAGACAAGAGACAAAGCGGAGACAAAGAGGAGCGAGCGGAGACGAAACAGAGACGAAGAGGAGTCAAAGAGGAGACGAAGCATTGGGAGGGAAAATCATTTTCCGGGACAAGTCCAGCTTTTCCAGGACATTTTACTCTTTTTCTCATTTCCATGTTTTCCATGCCTGGAAAAATGTTCATTCATTTTCCAGGTTTTCCAGGACACGTGGGAACCCTGTGACAGTTTCTGTTGTGTTTGATGTTACAGGTCACAGATCCAAGCTGAAATTCTCAGACAAGCCGCCAGTCAGTAACAGATGATAAATATGGGGGAAAGAAGTCACATGAGTCACCAGCACATTGAAAAATGTGTGTTCAGTATGTCAATCATTAAAGTTTGAGGGAACAATTGTAAATTAAGTATTGTTTGTAGTGATTTGTGTGAAATGGGAGCTGCTCCAATCCTGGCTGCTGGGAGAGAGGATATTGTGCAACTGTTGAGGCACCAGAAGGTGCAAATGTCATGAGTGATCCAGCCTCTGAGAAGGCTGATGCACATCAAACAGCAACACCCGAAAGTGCAAAATGTTTGTCATCAAAAGATTAAATTAACTCCTGCTGTTTTTCAGGAACCGGCATCAGAAGCCAACACTGCAGCTCTGTGGAAGCCAAGAGCTTCTAAATGTCATTCTCTGTGAGGTGCGTTCACTTGTTATCTTACTCTGTTGTTCTGCTTTAAGTTATCAGTTTAAAATATGTACTACCTATAATTAACCATTCTAGCTTCATTCATTTTTGCATAGTTAACTATAAAAGCTTCCTTTAGCTGGTTTAACCACAGGTTTTTAAGGAAAACTGACCAGTGCACTGATCAAATCAATTCAATATCATAGATATAAACACTAGATGCCGCCTTTGGACTCGTAGCATACGTCGGCTCGGCCGCCATCTTGGGCAGGGGTTTCTTACAAGCAGTTGGATCCGTATCTGTGGTTAGGTCACGCTTCTTCGACTTCATGCTGAAAGACTGTTTAGCCGTCTGCAGCGGTCGTTGATTTCAGACCAGAAGACTTGGACAGAACTGGACAGTCAACTCGTCTGAAAGAAGGAGTGATACCATCAAGTTTTACTTTTCCTCATCATTTTTGCAAAGTCTGTATCATGACTATTTTCACATGATCAAACTATTTCAGTGCCACTAAATGATTATAAAAGAAACGGTTAGAAAGTTTTCCTTTCTGAATTCATCCTCATATACCGTACCGTCTTCTCCCGCTTATCCGGGATCGGGTCGCGGGGGCAGCTGCCTAAGCAGGGAAGCCCAGACTTCCCTCTTCCTGGCCACAGCTGTCAGCTCTTCCGGGGGGGGTACCGAGGCGTTCCCAGGCCAGCCGGGAGACGTAGTCCCTCCAGTGTGTACTGGGTCTCGCTTTGTCACCTCACCAGGGAGGCGTCCAGGAGGCATCCTGACCAGATGCCCGAGCCTCCTCATCTGGCTCCTCTCTATACGGAGGAGCAGCGGCTCTACTTTGAGCCCCTCCCGGATGACCGAGCTCCTCACCCTATCTCTAAGGGAGAACCGGCCCCCCTGCGGAGGAAACTCATTTCGGCCGCTTGTACCCGCAATCTCGTTCTTTCGGTCATGATCCACAGCTCATGGCCATAGGTGAGGGTAGGAACGTAGATGGACCGGTAAATCCAGAGCTTCTTCTTCTTCAGCTCCTTCTTCACCACGATGGACCGATGCAGAGTCTTCATCACTGCAGACGCCGCACCGATCCGTCTGTCAATCTCCCGCTCCACCCTTCCGTCACTCCTAAACAAGATCAGAGATACTTGAACTCCTCCACCTGGACCAGGACCTCACCCTGACCTGGAGAGGACACTCCCCCCTTTTCCAGGTGAAGACCATAGTCTCGGATTTGGAGGTGCTGATTCTCATCCCGGCCGCTTCGCACTTGGCTGCAAATCGCTCCAGCGAGAGCCGGAGATCACGGCCCGATGACGCCAACAGAACCACATCTGCAAAAAGCAGAGACCCAATCCTGAGACCACCAAACCGGATCCCCTCAACACCTCTGCTGGACTAGAAATCCTGTCCATAAAGGTTCTGAACAGGATCGGGGACAAAGGGCAGCCTTGGACGGGCAGCCTTGGCGAGTCCAGACGCGTTCCCACTCTCACCGGGAATGGATTCGACCTACAGCGAAAGGAAATGGACCTAAGCTCTGGCATCGATCATACAGGGACCGGACAGCTCGAACAAGGGGGTCCGGCACCCCGTACTCCCCGAGCACCGAGCCCCCCCCAGGAAATCCCCGGGGGGACACGTCGATCGACTTCTTTCTTCCAAGTCCACAAAGCACATGTAGACTGGTTGAGAACTCCCATGCCCTCCTCCAGGATCCTGAAGAGGGTGTAAAAAGCTGGTCCACTGTTCCAGACCAGGACGAACGAACCAACGCTCCTCATCAATGCTGACTCCTCACCCAGTCCAACTAACCACACCCTCCTCTCCAGGACCCCCCTAAATAGACTTTATCAAGGAGGCTGAGGAGTGAGTCCTCCCCCTGAAGTTGGAGTACACCTGTGGTGGTTTACTGACTGTTTAAGACTACGTGGCAAGGACACAACAGTAGATTACAGGTGCTCCTACAGACAGTTTAACTCGACGTGGCATTTGGATAGCTGCTTAGGAATGTAAGCAATGGAAAGATTACTTTAATGCAGAAACGTATATTTCGGCCGCAGACTCCACAGGGCTGATGGTTCCTGTAGTACATTTGGGGCATTTCTCAGCACAGAAACAGGGAAGGACTACAGCACAACCCACGGGAAGGGGACAGACTCTAAGCCAGATCTTTAAAACAAGGAATCTGGAAAAGAGACAGGTCTCTCTAGACTGAACTCAAGCTTGGAGGAGTAGACACTGAGATAAACTTGCCCACCGGACACAGAAGGGAGTCTGATTTACTCAGCTCACCATGGTTTATCACTAAGTCATCTTGTAATAAACGTGTAACCTTCAGCGACGCTCCTGTGATCATTTGCTGCCTCCTCCGGCTTCTTCTTTGAGCTGGCTGAACCAACCATACTGAAAGGTCTTTTACCTAACTTATAAAACATTAACTTCTCTCATAATATGCCAAAATGAACAGTACTTCTGATTAGCTACCAGAAGGGCTAAACAAACCACACATCCTCTGATCCCCCTTTTTGAAAAGGGGGACCACCACCCCAGTCTGCCAGTCCAGAGGCACTGCCCCTGATGTCCATGTGATGCTGCAGAGACGTGTCAGCCAAGACAGCCCCACAGCATCCAGAGCCTTAAGAAACTCCGGGTGGATCTCATCCACCCCAGGGGCCCGGCCACCAAGGAGCTTTTTAACTACCTCGGCGACCTCAGCCCCCGTGACAGGAGAGTCCACCCCTGAGTCCCCAAACTCTGCTTCCTCCTCGGAAGACATGTTGATGGGATTGAGGAGGTCTTCGAAGTATTCCCTCCACCGGCCCACGACGTCCCGAGTTGAGGTCAGCAGCCCCCCATCCCCACTGTACACAGTGTTGATGGTGCACTGCCTCCTGAGCCGCCGGATGGTGGACCAGAATCGCCTCGAAGCCGTCTGGAAGTCGTTCTCCATGGTCTCACCGAACTCCTCCCACGTCCGAGTTTTTGCCTCAGCGACCACCAGAGCCGCGCTCCGCTTGGCCCGCCGATACCTGTCAGCTGCCTCAGGAGTCCCACAGGCCAGGAAGGCCCGGTAGGACTCCTTCTTCAGCTTGACGGCATCCCTGACCGCTGGTGTCCACCAGCGAGTTCGGGGACTACCGCCACGACAGGCACCGACAACCTTACGGCCACAGCTCCGACTAGCAGCCTCAGCAATAGAGGTGCAGAACATAGCCCATTCCGACTCGATGTCCCCCACCTCCCTCGGAACATGGGTGAAGCTCTCCCGGAGGTGGGAGTTAAAGCTCTCCCTGACAGGGGACTCAGCCAGACGTTCCCAGCAGACCCTCACTACACGTTTGGGCCTGCCGGGTCTGACCGACATCCTCCCCCACCATCTGAGCCCACTCACCACCAGGTGGTGATCAGTGGAAGCTCCGCCCCTCTCTTCACCCGAGTGTCCAGGATAAGGGGCCGCAAGTCCGATGACACGACTACGAAGTCGATCATGGACCTGTGGCCTAAGGTGTCCTGATGCAGGTGGACGTGGACACTCTTATGCCTGAACATGGTGTTCGTTATGAACAATCCATGACGAGCACAGAAACTTATTACTTTCAAATGAAAGGAACTTGTAATATCAAATATATTAGATTTTGGAAGTAAGTTGCCGAACACTGGGAAGCGGTCATACTAGCGTGGGCTGTGGAGAAGCATGGCTGTTTATGGTTGGAACAGCTGAGCCAGGCTTCATAGACTCACTATCACTTTAGAGCTTCAGACTCCGTGTCTGTCTTCCTTCCCACCCAACAAAATTTGGCTGAAAAGACGTTGAAAAGACATCATGTCCATCTGTTGAAAACGTTGAAACAACGTTTTGATTTGGTTGAAAAGTGAAAGGTGAAAAGCCGTCTTTCAATTAGACGTTGAAAAGACGTTTTTGAAGACTTTCAACGTCTAATTTTGGGCTAAATTTGTACAAAATCAGACGGTCCAAACTCAGCGCCACTTTCAACGTCTATTTTCAGGCTTAAATATGGCTATGACGGACCGACCAGATTTAGCCCAAAAAACAATGTTGAAATGACGTCTTGTGTGCAGTGACCAGTTCTTTCATTTTCCATCCAGCTATTTCCACTTCATCCTGTTCACGGTCGTACGGGGGCCTAAAGACAAGCAGATGTGCACGTTCACGCTCACGCTCACAGCCGGTGAATTCAGAATCACTAATCAACCTTACATGCTTATTTCTAGACAGTGTTTCATCTTTTACTCGCTTTACTATTCATAGCAACAGCTATTTTAAAGGGTGCCCAAACTTAAGAAACATTGCTCTTCTTTTTGTTCAGGATTATTATAAATACTCAGAGAACAAAGATAATGTTTGGTTTAGACTCTTTGACTCAGTAGATGCTCACGTTGTTTTTAGTCACAGCGGATCACACTGAGAAGGTGACAACATAATTACAGCTACGTGACACGGAGTGGGAGGACGCTTAGAAAGTTTTCTTTTCTGCATCCTCTGTACCAAAGTGTGCATTTAGCCTCCCCAGCTCCCCTGCAGCACATCACACTGAAATGAAGTGAGCCATCACTGATCCCCTGCTCCGATGCTGGAAATACTCCTTCCCTTCCTTCCCGTCTGTCGTGAGGTTGAAACGAGCCAAACAACAAATAACAGCCATTCACGGACATTTATTTACGACTGTGCAGATGGATTTTAACCACCAGAGACTGAAGAGTGGAAGAGTCCAGGTTTTCTCCAAATGCACTCTCTCCATTTTATTACTCATCCTTTTGCAAAATTTGTAATTTCTGTCTATCAACTTGCTTACAAATGAATGGAAGTCAGGCTATGGTTCAACAAGCGCGCCGTGCACGCCAATGACCACTTCATCATTTGTGCCTGAAGAAAACTGGAAGAAAAGCTTTAAGTGCTCCTTCATCTCAGAGCCTTTCAAGATCTGAGACTTAGAGCGAAGATGCGACCTCATCTCTGATCCAGAGTTGAGGGAAGTAGTTGTCTGTCCAGTTAGGTTGGACTTATATGATTAGGTTGCACATACCTCCGAGACTGGGGGGGGGGGGTTCATTAACTCTCTGAAAAGCATGAGAGGAATTATAGATTAAACGTGAGAAATTAATTGACTGAAAGAAGCGATCTAATTTAAAAAGGCTGAACTTTTATATGAAGTGTGGAAAATTAAACGAATGGACGTTCTTTTTAATTCCAGCCAGTTCGTGTTTATCGAGATTAACGTCCCAGTTATTCCACAGAAAACTGCGTGCGCTTCGGCCTTCTCTGACTCCCACTGATAACATTTGTTGGCTCATTGCCGTCTCGTCCGTTCTGCGGTTTAAAGGTTGAATCAGTCACACGTTGGATGCCAGGAACCAGAAAACCAGCTCATCATGGTTTCACACGCCCTGCATCATTAGTGGCAGAAGTGAAGAAATCGCTGGCGTTTGTCTCTTAGCAAAATAACTCAAAAAGTACTTAATGGATTTGGATGACATTTTCAGAGAATGTTAGTGATGGCAAAAGGAAGATATGATTACATTTTGGTGTTGATCCGGATCATCGTTTGGAGCCAGGAATTGTTTTTTTTTAAGGATTCATTGTGAGACATCCACTACACTCAAGCCCGTTTGCTCTAGTAACGGGAAGTCTCTCCTAGAGAGAAAACGGATCTTTACTTAAGATCTTTTTCTAGCCCTTAACTTCAAAATTAATGCTTTATGTGTTCAACATTTTTTTGCATTAAGTATTTTTATGAGAAACTTAACATTTATTCCATCTTCAAACTTTTGGTTTCATTGATAGGGACAGTTCATATTAAAGACCCACGGCAGAACTTTTATCAGTATCAGTCCAGCCAGTAAAAGACAGGTTTTTATTTTTTTATTTTTTTTTTTTTTTTTTTTTTTTTTTTTTTTTTTTTTTTTTTTTAGTTTTTTTTTTTTTTTTTATTAGCTTTTTTTTTTTTTTTTATTTTTTTTTTTTTTAAATAATTTTTTTTTTTTTTTTTTTTTTTTATTTGTTTATTTTTTTTTTTTTTTTTTTTTTTTTTTCTTTTTTATAATTTATATTTTTCTGTGATGTGATATATAATAATAAAATAAATTCTCTTAAGAATAATATAGAGAAGAAAAAAAAAAATATATTAAAAGAAATTTTAACAAACCATCCAAAAGATCTATTTTTTTTTTTTTTTTAAAAAATAATAATATAAATTTTTTTTACAAATTTTTTTATTTTTTTTTATTTTTTTATAAAAACAAAATACATTTTCAATTTTTTATTTTTTTTTTAAAAACTCTCTTTTTTTTTTTTTTTCAATCCACTTAAATTTTTTTTCAATTTTTTTTTTTTTTTTTTCGTTAGTTTTAGTTAACTATAATAACCTTGAAAGACAGTCTCATCTTGACTTTTGTTCTGTCCCTTCCTCTCTTCCTCCGGTAATGTTTTCTTTACCCTAACGCTGGCGCACGGGCAAATTACTTGATCTGGCCATAAATGTTTTCAAACTAATAATAAACTATAGAAAGTCAAGTTGTGCCAGTTAAATGAAGTGTGTGCAAGCAGGGTTAGTGATGAGTAAATCTCATTAGAACTTCCACTGATTCAATTTATCTCATTTTAATAAAGGGTGGTTATTTTTCTCTCTCTTTTTTGTGCGGTGGATTGCTCAGCATTTCAATCTATTGTGGTGGATATAACCTCCACTCCCTTCCTCAATTAATACATGCATATTACTAACATGAAAGATTCATATCAATTGATCTTCCTTTGAGATTAAAACAGTTAATGGGGTCTGCATCAGCAGGGCAAGCCTTTGGTGATGCCCTGTGGGGATAGAAGATCGAATGTGACCTTTACATGCATCCTGTGATTATCTATCATGTAGACCTGCGACGCCTGTGTGATTGAGCAATCACAGCACTGGGAAAGGGGTCGTTTTCATGCCACGTCTCAATGTATTCACTCTGCAGAGGTGGAACCACTCTGCTGGGACACGAGATCAATAAAGAGATGTAGCCTTGATTTTATTCTTCTGATTTGAACAGTTTCAGAAGAACATTTTTAAAAAAATCTCTCATTAAACTTAGCTGGAACCTGGCCTGTCGTCAGCAGTCACACTTCATTTTATTCCATGGAAACCAGTTGATTGGCAGGAAGCTGCTACATCATCCACCTGAGAGGTAAGAAAATCAAACCAAGGGTCTACTTATCAAACGTCGTTTCCATTGCTGAATTAGTGGACGAACATTTAAAAAGAGATCGAAAAATGACAGAATCAACATGTAAAAGCAACTTCATGTTTTAATTATGGTTGGGTAATGGTTTTTAAGAAAACTACACACTAAAAACTCCTGGGTCAAACTGCTGGGTTAAAAAGCAACCAACTCATTTCTGGGTTACTTCAAGCCAGACATTTGGCTCGTTGACCCAACTTCTGGATTAAAATAACCCAACATTGCAGTAAATATAACCCAACTTCTGGGTCAAATATTCAACCCGAAAGTTGGTCAAAAAATAATCCAATTTTTGGGTCGAAGTAACGCAGAAATTAGTTAGTCCCTTTTTAACCCAACAATGTAATGTTTTTTTTTTTTACCCAGGAGTTTTTAATGTGTAGTTTATATGACTGTTTTGTTTTAACCAGCACCAGGCAGTAATGTGGTAAAAAGTAACTACAACTTACAGATTATTTGATACAGTAAGAATTGTGCTATAGTACCGGGAAAAAGGATAACTTTTTCAATTTAATCAATGCAGTTGAGCCCCCTCTTTCAACCCGATTTTTATTACCCCCCCCCCACCCCCCTCTCCCCCCCCCTCGCCCCCCCCTTGTTTTTTTTTTGTTTTTTTTTTTTTTTTTTGTTCTTTTTTTTTATCCCTTCCCCTTTTTTTTCTTTAAAAAATAGTTATCACATCGGTAGGGTTGTTTTTTTTGTTTGTTTGTTTGTTTGTTTTTGTGACAGAAACACCACCCCTACAGTCTGACTGTGACTGCCCCCAACCATCATTCCTCTCATCCTACATGGCTATAATATTTGTCTTTCTAAACTATTCACAATTCATATTGAGGCTCGAAAAGTGATTAAAAAAATAAATAAAACAAAAACACAGATTTGACAACTGTTGTTTGGCTAATAAAACTTGTGATTTGGCTTAATGGTGTTGTGGTGCTTTACTGACTGTTTAAGACTACGTGGCAAGGACACGAGAGTAGATTACGGTGTCCTACAGACAGTTTAGTTCAACGTGGCATTTAATAACAGCTTACATGAAATGTAAACAATGGAAGATTACTTTAATGCAGACGTGTCTTTAAAAGACTGCAAAGGCTGAGGGTTTTGTAGTCAGTCAGGGCATTTCTCAGCGCAGGGAAGGACTACAAGCCACCGGAAGGGGACGGACTTTAAGCCAGATCTTAAAAGGAACCGGAAGGAGGAAGAGACTCGGGGAGACTGAACACGCGCTTGAAGCAGTCGACAGCTGGAGATAAACTTCTGCGGACACAGAAGCAGAGTCTGATTTACACAGTTCATCACGCATTATCACTAAGTTATCTTGTAATAAACATGTAACCTTAAGCGACGCGTCTGTGGTTTCTTCACCGCTGCATCCCGGTCTCTGCCTGGCTCTGAGCTAGCTAGCTGACCAGCAAAGTGCCTGCCTAAAAACAACACGCTGCTGTAATCCGTACTTCAGGTGGGGGGGGGAAGAAAAATATTTATTATTTTTTTTTTTTTTTACGAAATATAAAAACTCTAATTTTTTTTTATTATTCTTTTTTTTTTCTTTTCCCCAAATATCACCCTTTAATTTTTTTTTTTTCCTTTTTTCATTATACCAACCAAACATCTAATATGAGAGACCAACCCACTTTATCACATCAAACACAACCTTATTTTTTTATTAAAAAAACCAAAATAAAACCCACCTGTAAATTCTCATCTCACATAAAACAATAAATTCAAATTTTTATTTTGGGGATTTCTTTTTCGATATATCCACAAATAAAATATCACCCACCCCTACTTCAGGTCTGTATACTGACTCATTAGATATCATTAACCTCTCTAATCATATGCCAAATGAACAGCACTTCTGATTAGCTACCGGAAGGGCTACGCAACCACAGTGTTAACATGAAACTTTACTTTTGTGAGCTTTTAACCATGTCAGTGTGTTATTTCCTCATTAAAACTTCATTTAAGTTGTTTTTTTATTCATGCATATTTGAGCAATCTATATGAATCTATAGGAATTTCAGTCCAAACTCTAGCTCCCTTCAAACGTCTGCCTGTGAAATACCCACGTAGAAATCATGTGCGCAGCATCGTAGCAACAAGACACCCACTTTTTTCAAGAGAGATTCCAAGTATCCAAACCTGCCAGCTCAATGCTAACCGTTTGCCTTTGGCTTGGGGGGTCATCCCTTTGTTCTCTGCTTTGTATGGGATGGGGGAACATAGGACAGCACCCCACCCTAACAAAACGGGGAACATAGGAGCTTTTCTAGGGGAGACGGGGAACCTGGAACCCTTTAAAAACAAAAAAGGTCCCGTTCCTCAGTTGGGGAACAGAGGACCCTGGGAACATAGCTACGCTCCCATGACTTGTCAGCTAGTTTATTTACTTGTCAGGGGTCTCTGTGGTACCACATGTACTTCAAACTCCACATCAGACACTTGGTCGAGGTCCATCTTGTTCTGTTGATGGAGTCCGATCATCCGTTGCTGCGTTTACATGGCGCAGTTCTGATCCGATCAAACGCAAATCAGAATAAAAATGCATCATGTAAACATGCCAGCTGAGCCGATCGGCCTCAAACGGAAAATTTTTTTCAATCTGATCGAGAGGGGTGGTTTAAACCTTTTTACGGTCCAATCAGCAGGAAAAAAAAGGAGCATGTGAACACTCATTCCGATCATTTCTGCACATTCAGGGAAGAAGCAAAACAGGACCCAGGCACCGCAGATCCGCGGCAGCTGCACTGTTAGGGGTAATGTTGCTGGCTTTGGTGCGGAGGACCCCGTGTTCGCGCCCCGTCACACCACTCAGGTGAACCACTGTGGACCCCTGAGCAAGGTTCTTAACCCCCACCAACTGCTCCCCGGGCGCTTTAAGTAGCAGCCCACTGCTCTCTGGTGCTCACAGTACAGAGATGTGTGGGTAAAATGCAGAGCCCTAATTTCCCCTCAGGGATTGTAACAGTATACCAAAAAAAAAGAAAAAGGATTCCCCGCTGATCTGACTGGAAATCCTGCTGTTAGGCGAAGCATAGGCAGACCTAAAGCTGCAGCTGCACCTTTGCCCCGGGTCCATAGCGGATCCATTCACAGTCGTGTGCTTCAGAACGGGCTGGAAGGGTGCGCCTGGGAACGCGTCCTCGCTCGGCTGTTTGGGGGGAATCCCCCACCCACCTACCCACCCGAGGTGTCAAAAGTATTCACATTCCTTACTTAAGTAGAAGTACAGATACCAGGATTTTAAAAGACTTTTACAGAAGTGATAGTATCAACTCAAGCTTTTTACTCAAGTAAAAGTATAAAAGTACTGGTGTAGAAAACTACTTAAAGCATAAAAGTAAAAGTAATGGTGCTGGTTGGGACATTGTGCTCTTGTGTCTCTGCCGTGGACATATTTTACTGGTTGACACGCGTCTCCAGGACTGGACTGGGACAAAACATCATACTGGGAGTCAGACACTCACCCACATCACCACAACTCACACACATGCTCACACGTTCACAAGTGTGCACACGCAGGCGGAGTAATCGCCGAAACTCATCATTCCATGTAGACCAGGAGCGTCCAAAGTCTGTCCACAGGGACAGACAGGACATCCTGCAGGTTTGGGATGTTTCCTTCTGCAGCAGCTGAATCAGACCGATGGGTCAACATGTCTGGACAGAACGAAATAAGCTGCAGAGGAGAAACAGTGTGTTGGATCAGGGGGGCATCTAAAACCTGCAGGATTATGATCCAGATCTGGACCCCCCTGATGTAGACCAACATTCACAGAAAGCCATCATCCATCAGTCGTGTCCGTCTCCTACCCTCACCACAATACAACAGGACTCCTGCATCATTTCAGCCACCCATGCTTGGTCCAGCAGGACCGACCCGATATGGCTGCAGTAAAATAATCAATGTTGTTACCATGGAAACAGAGAGACAAACTCTCCATAGGGAGCTGTGAACTTCAGACATCAACATTTAGCCAACCAGCATTTAAAAAGCTGCAATCACATCATTTCCATCCAGATAAACATGATGACAACCTGATTCAGTCAGAAAGTTCCTCATCAGCAACTGATAATAAGACCTTCCTCATCCTCATCCTCATCATCCAGTTTTATGACTGTTTGACCAGCTGGACCAGGACAGATGTGGACAGTACAGATGTGTGGACAGACTAGTGTAGACAAGCAGCCTCAGTAACATCCACCTATCAGGTTAACACAACACATTAAATATTAACTAGTACTTTGTCTGGATTATAAATTCCATACAGGACCGATTATATTTAAGGTTGGAATATTCATCATCTGTCCTGTTTGTGCTGATGGAGGTTTAACAGAACCGTAGCAGCAGGTTAACAGAACCATGGAGGATCTCATCATGTTATCTTCACTGCAGCTTGCAGCACATCAGCAGTATGACCCGTATCACCAGCCCACGTGATGCTGCGGCAGCGGCTGGTGCTGGGAGTCCGAAAATATCTGCGAGTTTTAAAACATCCGTGTCCGCTCCACTTTCCCTCTGCTACCATCCATCAGCGACATCACGTTCTCTCAGCTGTTCCACCTTCTGTGCTTTGCTTATGTTAATTTAAAAAAAAACTTTACTAATGTTGTCATGATTACTACAAGTTGGTTTGTCTGTGAGCGTGAGACAGTGCCGGCCAACGAAGTATTTTTACTTCGTTATTTAATAATAATGGATTAGATTTATATCGCACTTTTTTTCCTATCTAGGAACTCAAAGCGCTCACAGTAGGTCCATTATTCATTCACTCCTCATTCATACTTGGTGATGGTAAGCTACGTATGTAGCCACAGCTGCCCTGGGACAGACTGATGGAAGCGTGGCTGCCATTTCGCGCCTACGGCCCCTCCCACCACCACCAGAATATTCACACACATTCATACAAGCCAAGGGGGGTTAAGTGTCTTGCCCAAGGACACAACGACATATGGCTGGGGGATCGGGATTCAAACCACCGATCCTCTGATCATTGGCCGACCTGCTCTACCACCTGAGCCACTGTCGCCCCCAATTTGACACCTTTGCTACCCACCACGTGTCTCTCTTGTTGTGATTGTCTGAATTTGTGCTTATTTGTATGGTGTCTTTTTTTGTCTCCCAGTTCTCCACCTGTGTACGTGGAAAGTTCAGTTACCACCCACCCATCTGTCCTCATGTTATCGTTTTCCATATCTGCCAAGGCGTGCCCTGCAGGGCTGCGTGGCCACGGTCTGCCTGATCCTGGCCTGTTTATATGTTCTGTGTGTTTGTCTTGGATAGGTAGTACTGAAACATGAGCTTCCCCTCGGGGATCAATAAAGTAGCCTCGTGAGACCATCTTGATCATGGAGCTTCAGGTTTTCACTCTCAGATCAGTCTGGCTACATTCTGTTGAAAAGAATTTGGAGCAGTTCACCAAACGAACATCCAGTCAGCGTTGGCTTTGAGGCGGGTCGAGGTGTGACCCAACGAGAAGCGACAGTTCAGTCTAAACAACATGGCGGCTTCAGCGGATGAAACTAGCGTCAGCGTGGCTATCGCTCAAGTTTTATCTGAATTACAGAGTATTTCTTCACTGAAAGAAGAGCAAACACTGCTCTGGAGGCTTTTCTCACAGGAAAACATGTTTTTGCTCGTGTTTTCGTCGTTGCTTCGTTAGTACATCATATGCTTCGTTGATCTGATTGGTTGATTTGGCCCGTCTATCACCAACATAGGCGGTGATAGACAGATGCCTTATCCAATCAGCTAACCAGTATTTTCGCCCCTTCCCAAAACTACTCTGACGGTTGGTTCCCAGATGGATATGCGGAGCAAATCCATCTGGCAGAGTCAGGTTATCAATAAAGTATCTTTGATTTGATTTGATTGATTCAGTCGCAGGTCCAGTACAGACCTGTTATATGGCTGTATTTTTTAATGCCTACAAAGGTAATGATCATTGAACATTTCAACAGTCAAAAGATTACAAATAAAAAAAAAAAGAAAACCTCTCTTCTTACGAATTAGGAGCCATTGCGCATGTCAGAAGCATCACGAACATATCTGTCCATCAAGTAAAACAACCGATGGAATCATAAACACGTCAGCTGGAAGGTCTGATCGGAAAGATTTCAATCTGATAGATGAATTATTGTCCATGTAAACGTGGTCCGTGATTACAAATATCCATCAGAACAAAATGGCGTCATGATGTTTTCACGGATGTGATTGAAGACATCCTGCGGCTTGTTCTTGACACCTCAACCAAAGCATAACTTTTTTTGGGTGGGGCTCCGAAAAGTATTGTGTGATTGGTCGGACATTTAAGGTGGGCGGAGTTAACGCACAGACATTACTTCCGCATTTCCACAGATAGTTCAAACAGCTGATCGAGGTGGTGAGAAAATGAGAAAACGTATAGATGTGGCATTTAGATACACAGTCACCACCATGTGCACAACCCCGTCCGGTGGCGGGCAAAGCTTCTCGTGGAGTATGTGATGACCGGGCGAAAACAAATGTTTTCCTGCTCTCGCAGCCTCGAGAAAAACAACAAAGTTCTGGCTTTTTGGGGAGTATGCAACAAGCTTCAATGGAAAGGTAACGGCATGTTAGCAATGTGGTGTTGGGACTGCAGGACGTGTGTGCCCAGCCCTAGTCTAACACGAGTTTAATATAAACAGTGTAGCAGTGGAAGACGGGATTTACCTGTGACAACAGGTAGGCTGGCCAGTCCAGAAGTATCACCTGCCACAGAGAGCCCTCTTAAGTAGTACCCACTTACAAGCGCCAGTTGCGGCAGTCGCGAGTTTCGTTTTTTAATCTTGCCTCAAGTCCCTTTAAGTTAAAGCTAGCATGAACAAAAAGGGGGTGGAGCTATTTTCAAAACTCAACAAGAGAACCTAACTGCAGTTACAATGGCCGACAAGGACGCCGCCATACATCCAATCCATACAGGAAGTCTCAAGCGGAAGTTAGTTAAACACCACCAAGAGTATCTATCTGCGGCTTGCAAACAGATGCGTTTGGTGTAGTCGGGTGGTTAGGGTTAGGGAAGGGTCAGGGTCAGATTTTAGTAAGTTACATGAAGAAGAAGCTTCCGATTGAGGCTTCCAGTGTGGATTGGATATATGGTGACGTATCGTGACTGCAGTTGGGTCCCTCTCAAACTCAATGTATCTGGGCCACAAAGGCTCATGGGAAATGCAAATTCAGCAGGAATTCAACCTTTTCTGATTGTTATTCTATGAATTTGAGTTGTGCTTACTGCCTTTGTTATGTTCACATTTAGAGAAAGTTTTTGAAAAGTTCTGTTCGGTCTGGATGTCAAAGTTGCACCATGAGTGTGAAGGACAGTACAGGGAGATAAGATCATCACCACAGACTAAGGTAACAGGTCAAGCAGAGAGAAATCACATCGCTCTATAAGCTGCAGACCTGCCAACATGTACGCACTTTGCGTAACAGATACACAATTTGACATCTAAATACGCTGGTATGACTATCTTTTCAAAACTACACAAAAATCTGCTGATATGTGAATTCTGTAGGAAATACGCGCATCTTGTATTAATAACTTATAGTAGGAAGGAGCTGCATGGTGAACAGTTTGTAACCAATCACTGTAGAGAACTGGAGAAGAGAGTCTCTTATGAACCAATAGTGTTTCATCTTTGCTGCCTCTCACTTCCCCCTCCAAGGCTTTCCCTCTTCTCACAGCTGTCTACTTTACTCTGAGGTGGTACGTTAGGTTTAGCCAGCCTGGCAACTGCTAATGATGGAGGAGGTAAGCTGTGTGTGACCCGCTTCACTTTGATACGGTCAATAACGTTCACTCCCAAAACATTTCAAGACAAAGTAAAACGTACGAAAAAACTTAAAAGATTTCCCAATATTGCCTAGTATCCAAACTCTGCGGCGGGTCAACTCGCGACAGGTGTGGAGCCCCCCCCCTCCCGAGTGTAGTCCGTTCAGGAGATAAGTGACTGCGTAGCCGGGGCAGCGGCGCACACGGGCCCGCTGAGAATCACTGGCTGAAACTATGCTGCGGCATCCAGAATATGAGTGGGGCAACGTGATGATGATGATGATGATGGACGGAGATGAACTGGTGGAAGTCTCACAGCTGTCCATTTTACTCTGAGGCACCACACAGCGCGTTTAGCCAGCCTGGTGACTGCTAATGATGGAGATGGTCAGGGGCGGGGCTTGTGGACTGGCAAGCCGGCAGTTGCTTGCACCCCCTGTCTCTAGGGGGCCCCCAAGGGCTGACAAATCATACTGCACAGCAATGACACGAATGGGCATATACTTTGCAATGAAATGACACCGTAGTAGAAAACCCCCTTGTTGGGCCCCCACCCCATGCCTCTTGCTTGGAGCCCCATAAGACCCTAGCAATTAGCTTACTGCATGAATACAGAATTTTAAGTAATGAAGCCATTTCATTCATTTGAACTTTACTTGAAATAGATAATCATTATCTACTCCACGTAATGTTAAAATGATCTGTTCTGATGTGGTTATTTCATGAGACTACATGTAATCAGAACCGCCGTCTTTTAGATGTGTGACATGTGCAGATCTGCATGTATGTGATTCATCATGGCGGTCAAGCTTCTTGTTTTTGTTCTGTCTGATCATGCACCATGTTCTGCTCCTGGAAAGTTTGTATTTTAAACAAACTTTCCACCACAGACCGATTTGTGTGCCCTGTTTAGAAACCATGTCACTAAGTGGATAAACGTTACTGCTCCTATCAGGATAGACATTCCCCCCCAAACAGAACTTCACTGATGAACAGTTAAGTTCTGTCGTTATCTGTAGATGCATCATCGTAGCTTAACATGCAGTTAGCTTGAGCAGCTCTCTATGTTGCAGATTCACCACTGCTCAAAAGTGTTGGTTCATCATAGGGACCATTACCTTCAAAACACTTTTGAAGGTAATGACTTTCAGCTTGTTTTGTTTATTTCCTTTGGTGTAAAGCAGTCCGGTTATAAGCCAGCAAGCTCCATATCAGCAGAGTGATGAAGAGGGACAAGATAATCAACCGCTTTTTATATATTTATTAAAACAAACAATGGGTTTACAGCATGCCCCTGTTGGGGGGCAGCAGGCATGCCAAGCTGCAGACGTTCTCTCAGCACATTTTCAGTCTTTCAGATTTAATATTTCAACTGACATGCTGTCTGTCAACTTGACTGAGAGCCACCAGGAATGTTTTTGCCAGTCAATTAGTGGGGATAAAGCGTGGGATTTGCAGTGTCTGGAGTCTGCACGCTCTTCCCTCCCCATTCTCTAAGATCACTGAAATCAAATGAGATGAGCATGAACTGCAAGAATAATATTCACTCATAAAATCACAAGTAACACAGTAAGTTTATCGTTGGTATGTGAATGCCTACATGTGTGCATGTATGATATTGTCTGTGGGTTATAATTGCAGGACAATTGACAATTTCTGGAACCTGGAAATGAGGCGGTAAGTGCTCTTGAATGGGTTTCTCACTTGGCATTTGTAAACTACAGAGGGATCAGAAAGCTTCTGGTGTCTATTAGTTAATTAGTCTTAAAGGGTTTCCAGTGGCAGCTCAGATACCTGAATGAGCCTCTTTGATGGGCTCAGCCCCCACTGAGGCCTGACCTTCCACTTAGCCTCAGTTTACTGAGGTGCTACAATTAATCTTCCAAGCTCTCGCTGTTTTCTGCCATTGTTCTTTGATGAGAAGAAAAAGAGATTTTATTCTTTCTGATATTTTATGTTAATCTAATTGCCAGGTGCATTAGTTGTAAGCAGCTTTTCTCTGTATGATTCATGAAAATGGAGCGTAAAAGTCATTACATCCCATCAAGCTTCACAGAAGAAAGCCATGCCAGTAATGGGACCAAAAATGAGAATTAAGAGCCGAGGGTTTTTCTGATAAAAGGTTTATCCTCCTGGTATCGCAACAGATCACATGCTGTCTTGTGAGATGACATATCGACTTGAGTTTGTGGTCATGTGGAAGACAGAAGAGAGAAAGTTAAAAATGGAAAACAGGGATATATATTCCACGACATCGCTGCCTTTTAAAGCTGATATAAATCTGTTTTCCCAGCAGAAAACATGCCAGTGGATCAGGTTAAATATAGTCTTGCATGCATGTCTAAGGTTCGTCCATCAATCCAGGCCTGCTGCAAGCCATTTGTTTGCCCTTAGAACGACTGCTCTGTGGTCCCCCCCCAGACCCACCCATAGAAATAAAGTGCAATTGTATTTATTTGGAAAGTAAAGAAAAAACCTCACTATTAACTAGGGGTGTGCCAAAATATTGATACACTGAAATATCGCGATATTTTATGTTGAGATATCACATCGATATTAAAAAACACTATCGATATTTTTTGCTAACGAAATCTTGCAAGATTTTGTAAGAGAACAGTGAGATCTCGCGGATTTCGTTGTTCTATCTGCAGCAGTTCAGCATGTAGTAGTAGTAGTAGTAACCTTTATTTTACCAGGAATAAAACTCATTGAGATTAAAAACCTCTTTTTCAAGAGTGACCTGGCCAAGACAGCAGCATAAAATCAACAACATAAACAGATAAATATAACCAGTAATAAAACCAGCATTGTCCCAGCATTAGCACTGATATCTATGTGCAGTCTGCAGGTTCTGCTTGAACTTATGACTTGGTGTAAAGTACAACTTAAAATGTGTGTCCAGGTTTTCATAGACCACCCAGTTTTTTGAGATTATGATGAAATAATGACTGAAATGTTTATTTTTTATATGCCCCCTTAAGAAGAACCACTGTGCACTTTGTTTTACTGTTTTGCTCATTTCATATAAATTGATGTCACTCATGTGCTTCTGATTGATAATATTTAATTTCACATGGATTCACTTTGGTCAATAAATTTGGAATGTCTTCAGGGACAAATACTGTGGTCTGTCCTGGATAAATTTATTGTAATATATCAATTTTTGCAGAATCATGATATCACGATATTATTGTTATCGTAGGCAAAATATCGTGATAGTATCGTATCACAAGGCACCTAGTGATTCCCAGGCCTAACTCTTAATCATTTGGCAAGCGTTATGCACGTTCATTCATTTCCCATGCAGGGTCGGGAAAAGCTGGAGTTTGTCTCAGCAGTTGTCAGGTGAGAGGCTTGGACTTGGACAAGTCGCCAGTCTGTTCCAGGGCCAGGAGATGGACAAAACTGTCTGTCTGTCTGCGTATCTGTCTTCTGCGTGTAGCATAACTAGGCCACCATAAGCAACTCTGAGATAAATGATCTTCCATATTAACTAAATTAGGGATGGGCAGATCAATACCCTGGAGTCGATACTTCCATAACAGCCAGACGAAATATCGGAATTGATGATATTTTGAGTATCGTGATACTACTGTACAGATGCAACATAAAATTTGTTTTCACTTCTGAGAATTTTAAGCAATGAAATGATTTGAAAGCAGCACATGATGGTGGTAGCCTATCAGATTCTAGCTTCTGTATCACATGATGGTGGTAGCCTATCAGATTCTAGCTTCTGTATCACATGATGGTGGTAGCCTTTCAGATTCTAGCTTCTGTGTCACATGATGGTGGTAGCCTATCAGATTCTAGCCTCTGTATCACATGATGGTGGTAGCCTATCAGATTCTAGCCTCTGTATCACATGATGGTGGTAGCCTATCAGATTCTAGCTTCTGTGTCACATGATGGTGGTAGCCTATCAGATTCTAGCCTCTGTATCACATGATGGTGGTAGCCTATCAGATTCTAGCCTCTGTATCACATGATGGTGGTAGCCTATCAGATTCTAGCCTCTGTATCACATGATGGTGGTAGCCTTTCAGATTCTAGCTTCTGTGTCACATGATGGTGGTAGCCTATCAGATTCTAGCTTCTGTGTCACATGATGGTGGTAGCCTATCAGATTCTAGCTTCTGTGTCACATGATGGTGGTAGCCTATCAGATTCTAGCTTCTGTGTCACATGATGGTGGTAGCCTATTAGATTCTAGCTTCTGTGTCACATGATGATGGTAGCCTATCAGATTCTAGCTTCTGTGTCACATGATGGTGGTAGCCTATCAGATTCTAGCTTCTGTGTCACATGATGGTGGTAGCCTATCAGATTCTAGCTTCTGTGTCACATGATGGTGGTAGCCTATCAGATTCTAGCTTCTGTGTCACATGATGGTGGTAGCCTATCAGATTCTAGCTTCTGTGTCACATGATGGTGGTAGCCTATCAGATTCTAGCTTCTGTATCACATGATGGTGGTAGCCTATCAGATTCTAGCTTCTGTATCACATGATGGTGGTAGCCTATCAGATTCTAGCTTCTGTATCACATGATGGTGGTAGCCTATCAGATGTCATGATGCTGCTACTTATTGTGATGCTGATGATCTTTTGGTATCTTTCAGTAAAAAAGTGTGTTTTCATTAAGTCTAAACTTCATCTGTGCCAGGACCGGGTTGTGCACGTGGTGGTGTCTGTATTTAAAGCCAGAGTTGGTTTGACTGGGTGAAATGTTCCTTCTATCCCGACGGTATCAACACATCATATATTCATAATAGGAAGGAAACAGTCAGACCTCTGTGAGAGCTGCAGGGCTGTAAAATCTCTGACCAATCCCTGCCATTCACACCGGAAGCTGGAATTGGTCATTTGCAACATATAGAAAGAAGTGATGTGTGATCCCACTGAATTTCCTTCTGATCCGATACCAAGTAAAATTCAAGCCAGTATCAGCGATACCGATCCAATACCAATACTTTGGGCTTCACTACGGGAAAAGGAATTAAAAAAGCAATCATGTTTCAGACCTTGATGTTCTCCATCAGTTTGAAGCTCCATGTTACGGCATTATCCCTTGTATAATTGAGTCAGGTCTGTGGTGTTGCTATTGTACCTCATACACCGTATACTGTAGCACGCCGTTGTTGTTCCACATGTGACTGCTACGGACAGAGTGAGGGATCATTACGGTGCTGCTTTGCTGCGCCATGGCTGCTGTGCCGAGCCTCAGTGCACATATCACAATGGCAGGTGGAAGAAAAACTAGTTCCTACCAGTTGGGTAAAGTTTAGACAAGATTATATTATACTTTTTACAGTATTCTAGTTTGGGAAAAACTCCATACTTACAAAAAAGTACTAAAATATTGATATTCGATTCTAGAACATTAAAAGCTGGTATCGGAAATATCGATGTTTTCGTATCGATCTGCACATCACTAGAAAGAACGAATCAATGTCCTTCCCCCCTCACCGTGTGTGTGTGGAACACCCCCCCCCCCCCCCCGGACTGCTAACTGCTGCACCAAAAAACCCAAAACAACAGATCAGGATTAATTCTTGGACGTTTTGACATTTGCGGACTTTTTACACCGCAGGAGTTGGAGGAGAGTGGATTAAAGCTTTTAGAAACGTGGTTCATCAGCTGTTTACTATCAAGCTAACGAGCTATCCACTCGGCTGTTATCGTGAACATGCTCGTAAAACATTCATGAGTTAAGGCATTGACGTGCCCAGCTCTGGAATATTCCCTTTAGTTATGGGACTGAAATGACTTCACTGTCTCAAAAAAGCAATTCTTTTCATGCTAATTTAATGACCCAAATACAGCTGCAAAGTGTGGCAGTAGAATCTGCAGCTGCCACACTTCAACAAAAGGTGAACAAGGGAAAGCTGGTAAGTTAGCTTTTATAATAACTTTGAATAAAAGAGATGGAAAAGCCAAATACAGTTACAAATTGTGTCAGTACAATCTGCACCAGTGTAGTGGACGAACCCCGGCCTTAAAACAAGATCGGAAATCTTACTGAAATGTTTCTCTTTAGGTACTTTAGTCTTATTTTGAGCATACTCATACACACATATTTGGACATACGCTGATCTGGAGTGGATCTGAATATCAAGTTACATCAAAACTGTCTGGGGGAGCAAATGAACGTATTTCATGCAAAAAAAAATAGGTCCGGGTTAAAAAAAATACTTTACCTTTAAAAAGGACAAAGTAGGAATGTAGACCCATTTTGGATTTTATTTAAATAATACTGTCAGTGACAACGTTATCATTTTGGTCACAATAACCATGGAAATATTCGTGTATTTGGGAGGGACAGAGTGAACAAGTACTGGTCTTGTTAAATCCCATTTTGTGTGTTTTGTGGGTGGTGAAATGGATCCTGTGCAGGACCTGAAACCATATTTGTTGAATCTTTGTGTTACAAGACTTTTATGCATGTGATTTACCGGTTGATGTCCAGTTGCTCATTATTTAAGTCTTTTGACCTTCTGTTTATGGGAAATGAGCTATCACAGAATAAAAACCAGCTGTCTAATTTGTCAGTTTTCTGGGATCAAGGAGAGCTTAATAATTATGGGAAGGCTGGAAGTTGCTGAAACTAGAGGAAATTATGACCATGTGATACGGTATATTCTACATGCAAACCTGGTCAAAGGTCAGATTCAACCACTATTATTCTTGAGTAAACATTGCCAAGAGTTGAGTGTGACAAAATAATGTAAAAGCAGAAAATGACGGTGTTTCTCTGTCTAACCTAGTTGAGAATGCAGAGAGGCTTGTTTGAGGTTATCTCTGAAAATGAGGTGAAGCTGCACTGGAAATATTCCTGATAGAGCTGGGAGTCACTGGCGGAGGAGATGAGGGAAATTGCAGATGGGAATGGGGAGCTGAGTGGATGTGACCAGTGCAGGATTTCTGAGGAGCTCATTGGACCCGACTTTAGGAATCACACTCTGAGGCTAATGAAAATATGAAATGGGTCATATCCATCAAGCACTGACTGACGGCAGAAAACAGAGAAGCTGTTTTCACACAGACAACACTGACCAGGAGTTTTTCAGAGATGTTCTAGATGAGAAATACAGACTGAATACAGGAAGAAATGGCATTAAATTAACCATCTAAAAGCTACCAGGGCTGCCAATCACAAGTTTAAGCTCAACATGTTTTATCAGTGGATAAAATATGGATTTGATTTCCCTCATCTGATTACAACAGACATTTTACTTGTTAGAATAAAGAAAATAGTAACAATTTCTCCTTGTTTCTGTAAAATTAGGATTTGGATTGATGCTACTGACTCATTGATCACTGAATCAATATATAAATATAGGCTGATGCATTATGTGTGCCACTACCTGACTCTTGTGAAACAAGGTCTCCTGATGAAATTAATGGCATAGATTGTCTATTAGTGACAGACATCACACTAACAGGTGGTGACGCCACCAGCTGGACTGGAGTTTTGCCGTCTCTTTCTACTAGCGTCGCGACGTGATGACGACGGTTTCGTCCTCAAAACGTTTCTGAAAACAACCATGGAACCGTGCCCTTAGACCACTGTCTTTGAATAAAACCAGTGGAGAAGTTAAGGCACTGTGCCAGTAAAGACTTATTCCAATGTTCCGCATACTTTCAACCACTAGCCCTCGCCCTCGCCCACTACCGCTACACCCTCGAATTGAAGCCACGGGGGTAGGGCTTGGCAATCTTCTAGGAATTGAGACGCCACTGCTGCATTTACGTTCAGGCATGTAAGCGACTGCGTAGTGACGTTTGCACATACGTCTCACCATAACAACACACCTGCAATCATTTTTCTTTCTTTTTTTCATCACTCATGATGCTTCGGTTGGTTAATAAACAAAGCAACCACACAGAGACGTTGCCATTGACGACTGTTGTCTCTTTTAAACTGCTGAAAAGCCTTCGCAAGCTTTTCACCAGTATTTTAGCCTAGCTAGCGTGGGTAGTCTGGCTAACGTTGCGAACAATTGCGTAATGTGTACATTTGTAAGTTTTCTTCTCTGACTTCTGTCGCTCTCTGGAGGTTGCTATTGTTCCCTTTTCTCTGGCCCTTCCTCAGCAAGTCAGTGGGTGTATTGGGACACGCCCTTAGGGTCCGTCCCAATTCACCCACTAGCCTTCTTTTTGGCTCTACCCCTAAATTTTGTGCGTTCCCGTGAGGGTATAGGTGTCCCAATTCCTCCATAATGAGGGGTAGGGGGTATGGATCTAGCCCTTCAGATGCTGACTTGCTGAGGAAGGGCCAGAGAAAATCCCCCAGAGAGCTTTATGTCATCATTTATATACTGAATCAAACACCAACAGCAACCTTCGGAGAGCGACAGGATTCGGAGAAGAAAACTCACAGATGCATGTATTACACAGTTGTTCGTAACGTTAGCCAGAGTGGCCATCCTAGCTACGCTGAAATACTGACAAAAAGCTTGCGAAGGATTTTCAACAGTTTACAAGAGACAACAGTCGTCAGTGTGCAAACGTCGCTTATGTGCCTGAACATAAATGCAGCAGTGATGTCTCAGTTCCTAGAAGATTACAAAGTCCTACCCCTGTTGCTTCTATTGGAGGGTGTAGTGGTAGGGGCTGAGGGCTGTGGTTGACAGTAGGGGGAACACTGGGATTCCCCGCTTTAAGGCGGATTTCCACCGGGTCCATGTGCGGTGCGTTACGGCTGCGGCGCAATGAGCAATGCGACCGTTATAGTCAATGGTGCGGCTTGCACCAGACACGTGTCCCAGGTCCGTCCCAGATCCGTCCCAGGTACGTCTCACCTGGGAGACTCACTGGCTGCCATTCACGTGTTTCCACGTTAATTCAAATCCGAATGTTAACTGTCAATCATTTGTTTCCACATTAATTAAGGGTTTTAATCAGGGGAGTTGTTTTAGACCCAATTCCAATTCCTATCTTAACCCTCAAGCTCAACCCTCAATATTAGTAGCCCTCAAAACCAAGTGTTAAAGGTGCCATGACATCAAATTTCACTTTTCTGGGGTTTTGGGTGTATAATATGATCTGTTGTGCACTGATGAGGCCATGTGAATGTCCAGAGTGAGAATCAAAGTTCCTGTTTATGGTCTGTCAGCTTTGTCTCTCTGCTCAGAAACAGTTGAATCAGACAGCAGGCTATCATTCTACGTAGTTCTATCATTCTACGTAGTTCCATCATTCTACGTAGTTCCATCATTCTACGTAGTTCCATCATTCTACGTAGTTCCATCATTCTACGTAGTTCTATCAGTCTACGTAGTTCTATCATTCTACGTAATTTAATTGCTCCAATAAGAGCACACTATCAAGTAAACAGCGCCCCCCCCCCCCCCCCCCCCCTTTAGCCTTTAGCAAACTTCGACCGTAGCTTGACCTAGATTCTCCAAATAAGGTCATAGCCAAATAAGGTGTAGCCAATCAAAATGAAGTCAACGTGGTCTCCGGGTAAAGCTCCATATCATCACCGGACCCAACTGTATTACTGAGGATGTGAGGTCTGGCGTTTCAAAACAATACTCCGCTGTAAAAAATGCCTTTTTTCTTTGGAGTATTTACATATGCTGTAATGCCAACAACATAAACTAGTTTTTACTGCTATGTCATCACTCCTTTAAGGGCTATTTTGTGACTTGAAAATGGGACACCCTTAAATGCAGATACGTCTTTAAACTGTGGGGGGCAGCATTACGCTAAAGCGGCACTCAGTCTGTCAATTCAGAAGAAGAAGAGGCAGAAGAAGAAGAAGAATTTATTTACATTTATTTGCACTGTGAACCCTACCCATGGACATATTCAGCTGTCACCGCATACCACGGCTTATTAAAAAGGTAAACACCAGCTATAATGAAAGTTACATAGGTACAGTAACTGTGGTTCTGTGAATTCCTGGATGACTGCAGTCAGCTGGCCGACACGTCACCTGACTGACAATTGTCATTAGGATTCGACCTGCGTAGAGCGCGAGGAGCTTTGTTTAGAGAAGGAATGAAACAGAACTATCGTTACATAACTCTGCGACTACGGGAGATGACATCAGCCCGGTTTTCTTATACTGTTATCGGCACAAACACGTTATAAAACAACGATATTAGCACCGAGAAAAAAACCCATTTTGTAACGTTAACTAACTTAAACGATAGCAACATGGCTAGACCGCACCGGCCGCTATTGACAAAAGATCGTAAAATAAAAATAAATACTATGCAACAATGAGGTAACTAATCCATAACATGGGCCTAAACTAAGATAAAACAATGGTTTTCGTAATTTTTATATATCGATTAACAAAGAAAATGCTTAAGATTTGTAGCTCGCCTTCTTTGCCGCTGCATTCTGGGTAATCCTTACTCACAAGGGTGGTGTCGGAGAATCTCAGTATTGAGGATGATTCAGCCCTCAAACTTGCCCCTTAACTTAACTTTCTGAGAATCGGGACGGCACTTGCCCTTTGCGGGAATGCGCATTTTTGAGATTGAGGGTTAAGACAGGAATTGGAATTCCCCCTTAATCTCCTGGCGGAGCTTGTCAGAGAGAACCATGGGCTCATGTTAATTTTTTCGGTAGTTTTCATCTAATCCAGCAGATGGCAGTGTCACACAAGCTTAAAAAAAAACCTACCAGGAAGTGATGCTATTCTATGATGCTTCCTGTGTTAGTGGTTGCTAATGGCTGTTAGCCCAAGAAGTATGCTGGATTCTGCTGCGAGGGGGAGAGAACATGGCGACCGGTCGTAATCTAAGCAGCTTAGGAGGTGGATGAAGGAGAAAAGTTTGTGGAAAAAGTGATCGTGACAGAACGTGACACGATCGAAAGAAGACACATCCATAGATGGAAATACAGCAGCGAAGTGCGCCATCTGAAAATGAAAGTAAGTCTACAGCATGCGGTTGTTTCCCCGGGGGGGGGGGGGGGGGGGGGTGCACCTAAACTGCGGTAGAGGAGTAGGAGACGTTTCTGCTCTATGTTTCTGCAAAATATTTTGTTGTGAAACAAACTTGTTGTGGCTTATTTAGCTAGTAAATAATTATTTAGCCTCCAAAACTCTTTTCTCAGTGTTTCTCAGTTAATGAGTTAATATAGAAGTCAGGTCTATCTCTGGCGCAGCACGCTCCCAGAGCGCTCAAGCTCTGCACTGCAGATCGGATCATACAGGAAACCAGACACAGGAGCCGAGTAAAGCATCTGGTAAATTTAAGAATAAAAGCCTCCTGGAGAGTTGTGATGGCATAAACTACAGTGACATTACCAGTGGCTCCAGGTTAGAAGAAGTCTAGCAGGGCCGTCCCATGGACTGTGCAACCTGTGCATCCACACAGGACTTCACACCTGCATTCCTGCTGTGTGTGTTTCTTTTTAAAAAAAATATACATATTGATCACATTTGATTTTCATTTCTCTGTCTAGGTCACATAACATAACTAAATAAAAAATACCAACGCAGTGGATTCACCTGCACTCTCAGAAACAGAGGTACGAGACAGGATCATTTCTGTACCTGTACGTACATTTTCTACAAATTTTCTCTCAAAAGTACAATATTGGTCTTTATGAGGCCAGAAGTACCTATATACTATGAAAAAGGGTCCAAAGTAATATAAAGTACAAATTTGTACCATTTCAACTGTTAGGGTACCTGCAGCATTGAAAAATGTGTGTAGCTTGTACTATAACTATAAATAGCAGTACTTATAAACAGTAGTATAATTATAGTTATTATATTATGATTTTCAGAATAATCATAGTAATCACAGTAATAATTAATTATATATGTGTTTGACCTAATATTCATATAATAATTATTCATTTATTATTAGCATCTTTGATTGTTGTCATAATCTCTATTTTATTGACTTTTATTCATAATCTTTAATTGGTTTAATTGTACTTTATTAACTCATACAGCTTGATAAGGTACAAAAATGGACCAGGACCGAAGGTACAGAAATGTCTTTCAAAAAGGAACCCCCCAGCAACAAGCTTTGGACCCTTTTAAGTACAAACTGGTACCTCTGTTTTTGAGTGTGTGTAGGTAAAAGACTGGTAGATCTCCGGGCATCGTGCAGCGCTCGTGCTGCTGGATCTTACAGCGGCCTTCGATGCAGTCGACCATGCAGTCCTTGTATCTCGTCCCGAGCAGCATGTTGGTATCCGTGGCAACGCCCTTCAGTCCTACCTGGAAAATAGGAGCTTTTCGGTTATGATCGGTGATCTCTGCTCCTCACATGCATCCCTTTCCTGTGGGGTGCCGCAAGGATCTATTCTCGGCCCTATTCTCTTTTCTTTGTATTTGTTACCTCTGTGATCAATCATCAGAAAACACGGTTTAACTGACAGTGAAACAGAATGCATTTTGTTTGGTACGTCACCCATGCCAAATGTTCTCACAGACTGTGATTCTCTGGCCCCATTTCTCACATCACGACAAGAATCTTGGTGTAACATTTGACAGCGAGCTGAAAAACAAGTTAGCGCCGTGGTCAGAACGAGTTTTTTTCAGCTTCGCCTCTTGGCCAAAGTGAAGCCTTTTCTCAGTCGGCAAGACTTAGAGAAGGCGATTCATGCATTTATAAGTTCAAGACTGGACTACTGCAATGCCCTCTATGTCGGCCTAAACCAGTCCCTAATTTCACGTCTTCATCTTGTCCAGAATGCTGCAGCCCGATTCTTAACAGGCACGTCTAGACGTGAACACATTACCCCCGTGCTGTCGTTGCTTCACTGGCTTCCGGTTCATTTTACAGTTGATTTTAAACTTTTGCTGTTTGTTTTTAACGCTATTCATGGCCAGGCGCCCTCCTATTTATCAGATATTTTAACTATCCGTGATCACGGCAGGGCCCTGCGTTCTCCGGGTCAGCTTTTGCTAGAGGTTCCAAGGTCGACATACAAGCAGTGGGGTGACCGTTCTGTTGCTGCTCCTCGGTTGTGGAACAAACTGCCCCTGGACATTCGCATCACCACTGATCTCGGCCTTTTTAAAATCAAAGCTAAAGACCCACCTTTTCAGATTAGCCTGTAACTCCATCTAGGTCAGCATTTGGGTAGAGCTTTTATTTATTTATTTGTCTGTCTATTTTTAACTTATTTTATGCGTTTCCTACAGGCTCTTATATCCTGCAGCGCTGTGGCACTTCCCAGTTATTTCTTATTCCTTTTCTTGTCCTGTTTTATTAATTTTCTGTTTTATGTATTGATGTACTTTCTATGGCTTAATTGTGAAGCACTTTGAGTACTATTCTGGTTATTGTAAAGGGTGATACAAATAAAATTTGATTGATTGATTGATTGATCTCCAACTTTGATTAGATGTGTGATTAGAAAATAATTTGTTACCTCAAACGTAGTGAAGGAACTTTGAGATTGCACTCAGGATATTATTAGCTCTTCCTGTAACGGTGGCATCGGGCAAACGAAGCTTTTCAAAGTTGAGACTAAATAAAAATTATTTGCACACTTATGTCACAGAACAGACTGTGCAGGTTTGCACTGCTATAAGTTAGAAATGGAATTAGCCTACATCCAAACTGGATTATAAAGTCTTACTGCTGAGTTTGCGCTCTCTCTTCAACTGAAAACATTTTCTTGTGCATTCAGCCAAAACAACTTGCAGCAACATTTCCGCTCTTACGACATGGAGGCTAGCCGGTACATGTCCGTTGCAGCTCTGAGGAAAAACAGCGAAACGCATGTCCGAATGAAAACCATATAAAAGACAAAGTCCGGACTACTACCGCTTTCCAGACAATGTCCGAAATTAACTTTTTGACTCACTGGCCAAAGTATTAAACCATTATACACTTATACATCTTCAGGCTGTTAATCCAGTTTTATGCTGGATGCAAACTGAAAAAACAAGAAGAAAAACATTTGTATTTAGTAAACTGGTCATTACTGAATGTATTTATTTGAAACTTCCTGTCAGGCTCCTCGTTCTCTACTTGGTGCTTTCACACAGTCCATAAAGTCTGGCCTCCTGGTCCTGACAGTCCTGGTCCTGACAGTCCTGCAGCATTCCAGCCTGGTGGGAGCATACCGTAGTTACTCCCTGATCTCTGGAGATCACAGCTGGACAATAAGGAGATCTGACAGTGTCTCCCAGTCTTTTCCTACTTGTTTCAATGTTTTGAAACCCCCTTCACAACCTTTTGCTGCTTAAAGGGACTTGAGGCAAGATTAAGAAACGAAACTCGCGACTGCCGCGATTGGTGCTTCAGGTAACTGCAGCCACGAGCCAAGCTGTCACTGGAGCACAAACTGAAGCTATGATTCTGTTTACTCACCTTTCTCTCCATAGTTACACTTTTTAGTGTCTTTCAGTTGATCAGGATCGTTTGCTGACGGCAGAATAATCCATAACAATCGCTTACAGTGTTTGAATTTACCGCGACCGGCTTCGCCCTGTATCAAAACAACGGATGTAGCGTCATGTGACGTCACGTCTGCAGGGCAGCGCGGGAAATTCGGACACCGAATTGCAGCTTTATGCAGCACACAGCCTGTTCAAGGCAACGGAGAGAAACGTGGTGGAAACGTTATTTTTGGTATTAAAGGTGCCATGACATCAAATTTCCCTTTTCTGGGGTTTTGGGTGTATAATCTGATCTGTTGTGCACTGATGAGGCCATGTGAATGTCAGAGTGAGAATCAAAGTTCCTGTTTATGGTCTGTCAGCTTTGTCTCTCTGCTCAGAAACGGTTGAATCAGACAGCAGCTTATCATTCTACGTAGTTCTATCATTCTACGTAGTTCCATCATTCTACGTAATTCTATCATTCTACGTAGTTCCATCATTCTACGTAGTTCTATCATTCTACGTAGTTCCATCATTCTACGTAGTTCTATCATTCTACATAGTTCTATCATTCTACGTAATTTAATTGCTCCAATAAGAGCACACTATCAAGTAAACAGCGCCCCCCCCCCTCTCTCTCTCTCTAACGGTCCATGCACCGTCCGCTCCCCCCTCCCTGTCTGATTGAGCTTCGTGTATGGAGCTAGTAGTAACTTCTGTGCAGTCAGGTCTGGATTTTCAAACAAATGGATTTAAAAGCAAACTTCTGCAGTAAAACTGAGGGAGGGGGCCACAACCTTGTCATTACCTGTAAGTTTATTTATTTTCTAAATGCTGTCTTGTCTGATAAACGTAGCTCACACTGTCTGAAGTGCCCATGTTGCTAGCAGTTAGCCTTTAGCAAACTCCGACCGCAGCTTGACCTAGATTCTCCAAATAAGGTCATAGCCAAATAAGGTGTAGCCAATCAGAATGAAGTCAACGTGGTCTCCGGGTAAAGCTCCATATCATCACCGGACCCAACTGTATTACTGAGGAAGTGAGGTCTGGCGTTTCAAAACAATACTCCGCTGTAAAAAATGACGTTTTTTTCTTTGCAGTATTTACATATAAAGTAATGCCAACAACATAAACTAGTTTTTACTGCTATGTCATCACTCCTTTAAGCGCTTCATCACCCATTAGTATTAAAAAAAGGGACATTCATGTTTGGTTTTTTTTCAAATTCCTGCCTCAAGTCCCTTTAAATTGAGGGGAAAGCATTTGCAGATGAAAAGATTCTTCAACAAAACAAAATGAAAATGAAAAAGAATAAAAGTTTATCGTAAAAGATAAGTTTGCACACGTCTGTTTCAGGCTGTAGTCTCAGTGCAGCACAGATCATGGAGGTCTCTGACAAACGAGGACAGTAACAGCATAAAGCAGGTGGACGGTGACATGATGCTGCTGCTGCAGATGAACAGAATCAGGATCAGACCCACGTTGTTCCAGGAACATTTTCATGCTCATGCTGATCTACTGAGCTTCAATAAAGACGCATATCAACGTTATTTATCAAGTTGGAACAACACAATGTCGGATCTGAGCGGATGAGCGAAACTCCGCCCACCTGACTCACCACTCAGTCACCAGGGCAGTAAATGGAGCGGACCCTGATGAGTGGTGCAGCCGGTGTTTTATGACGCCTCCAAAGCGCCGCTTGTCACTGAACTCTCTGGTTGGCTGTAAATCTGCTGGTTTACTCTCCAGTTCACCGAGCTTTCTGATGGAAGGCTGACCAGCTGCTGCTAAACGTCTCCACATGTTCACGCTACTTAATCAGCCTGAGCTAAACACTAAATGGAGGCAACGTAGTGGGGGGGGTCTCATGTCACGAAGGCGCGTTTTTGTTTGCGTTTGTGGACATGTGCGTAGATGAAACATGTAGACGGTAGAGCAACATACAGAAGAAACCCAAAAAATGACGATTTGAAAGCATGACTATTTTAAAACAAAAATTTACTCGCCCTGTGGCAGATAGATCACTGAGATTTACTCACCAAACGGAAAATTTACTCGTATTTGGTGCCTGGCGAGTGTTAACTTCAGACCCTGCCTGCTAGTATCTGATGTATGGTAGTATCTGATACCTGCTAGTATCTGATATTTGGCAGCCGGATGTCCAACATGAACATCTCTGGCAGAGTTAATGATATTTTGGGATGTTTGCTCTCAGAGCAGAATATAGTTGTGTTTTTAAAAATATAAGGGGTACAATGTTTGCTACAAGAAACTTTTTTGTCTTTGCTTCCAAAAAAATCTTAGCTGAAGGAACTTGAGGCATTGTGACTCCTGTTTCACTTCATCTGGGTGTTGCGTAATAATCAACTATGATTATTTTTTAAAAGTCCTTCATCAGAAGTTTGTGAATCAGCTGTTCCCAAGAGTTCGGTGAGTCATAGTTTTCTGTTAAAGTACAATTTCTCAAGGACAAAAGCTGTGAATCGATGTGGTATTTCTCATCAGAAGACAATTAAGTCAGGAATTTCACACATCATGCCTTTGTCACAAAGAGTGAATAGTCTGACTTTGGTTTTCTGTTTACTTTTACAAATAAATGAAATGTGACAAGAATATTTACAGAAATCAAACTGAGAAAAAAACAATGTTCAGCTGCATATTTTAAGGGAAGTTTATTGTTCTTGGCAGCAAGGATATTGCAGTTAGTATCTATGCATGGCCAAGCCCTGCTTTGGTATGTGGTTTTATTGGTGACTTAGTTCACCTTTGTTTTACTATCTAAAAACATCACATTTCAGAGTGGGACTGTTGATAAAAGGTGAAAATCCCACAGAACTTCATTGTGTCATTATTTAAAAAAGCAAACCAGAAGAAGTGAATATTTCCAAGGCGCTGTTTTATCCAGTAATGACACCACCTCTGATGAGCTTCAGCTCATTAACGAAGGAACTGAGGTGAGGTGGAAAACTCAATCACAATGTGAAATTCCTTGAGGATATCGGATGTCTCATCCAGTGGACTGAAGAGGGGGGGCACCATCCGTGGTATTATGGAAATTCATTAGGCATGATTTGGGTAATTTGCACTTCTGTCAGGGCGAAATGAATCCTGATGAAAATAATCAGGGTTTAGAAGTAGACGTCTCTTCCTGGTTTCATTTAGATTTAACCACCACTTCTGTACTGACACAGAATGAGCCCATAAAGAACCAGCCTGGGCACTAAACCTGGTCACCTGATCACCCTCTGATTATACTCTTCACCCGTTCACTGCAAACACAAATCAACACCTCATGTGGAGAAGTGGGCTTAGATCCGGATGACAGAGTCCTGAGTAAGGCCTTTAACCCCAAACTGCCCCCCAGACGACAAATCAGACAGCCCGTTGTACAGGGGCGCCCGCAGAGATTTTTTAGGGGTGGCCAGATAAAAAACAGCAGGGGGGCCAAGGGTTATTAAAGCATAACTTTTGTTTCTTTCAACCTGGACCTTATTTCTGGAATTTGTACTCACCAGTAACATTTCTGCATCGCTCTGACTCCTGTGGAAATATTTAGATCAGTCGTAGATCCGTGTATAACGGCAGTGAGGGGGGGCAGAACGAACAGGCCTCTATATCCGGGATTATCTGCAGCAAACCTCCTTAATTTCAACAGTACAGGCTGAATTCCAGTTCCTGCCTTAACCCTCAATCTCAAACGTGCGCTCCCGGGAAGTGAAAGTGCCGTCCTGATTCTCAGAACGTTAAGTTGAGGCAAGTTTGAGGCTGAATGTCCTCAATACTGAGATTCTCCGACACCACCTTGTGAGTAAGGATTACCCAGAACGCAGCAGCAAAGAAGGCGAGCTACAAATCTTAAAGTTGTACTTCCGTGGTCATTTCATGAATATTTCTGTGTTCTCCATTATTATTGAATGCATTCTGCATCGTTTCTGTTTAAAAAAACCTTCTGGTATCTTTGTATCCAGCTGTATTTGTATACTAGAAGAGAGGCTTGTGGTCCAACGGCAGCTTTTCCGGGTCCTTCTCATGAATTTCCGTCTGATTGGCTGCCTCCCATCAGTGTATGAAGGAAGCTCCGCCCTCCGCTCTTATTTTGTTACAGACAGGAAATAGAGCTGACAAACAAGTTTGTTCCGCCATGCTAACAAACAGTTAGCTAATTAGCTTCTCAACTCCGAAGCTACAGTCGTGCCGTCTTTACTTCTAGTGTGTAGTGGAGGGTTACCTGCCTTCCAATGGACAGATAGAAACCCCACGTGGGATACGCTATTTGCAATGTTACGTAGAAGTGCAAGGCTGTTCCCGATTCGCTCTTTTCTTCGTATTGTTTCTCTGATGAGAAAGAACAGCCGACTGGGGGGGAACGCAACGCTAGCAAGTCAGCATGTGTAAGTAAACAAGGGGAAACCCTCCGTATTTCAGAAGGAGCAAGTTAAACGGGTTTTCAGTGGAAGGAGGCCTTTAAGTATTTTCTTTGTTAATGGAGATAGAAATATTATGAAAACCATTGTATGATCTGAGTTTAGGTCCATGTTATGGATTAGTTACCTCATTGTTGCATAATATTTATTTTAATTTCACGATCTTTTGTCAACAGCGAATGATGCGGTCAAGCCATGTTGCTATTGTTTAAGTTAGTTACCGTTACAAAAGGGTCATTTTTCTTGGTGCTAATGTGGTTGTTTTATCCAGATAACAGCCTGTATAACGTGCTTGTGCCGATAACGGTGTATTAGGACCGGGCTGATGTCATCTCCCGTATCTGCAGAGTTATCTAACGATGGTTCTGTTTCATTCCTTCATGACTGCAGTGGCAGTAAACAAAGTGGACATGTCTCCTCGCAGGTCGAGTCCTAACGACAACAAAGTCAATCAGGTGACGTGTCGACCAGCTGACTGCAGTCATCCAGGAATGAAACAGAACCACAGTTACCTACGTAACTTTCCTTCTAGCTGCTGTTTACCTTTCAATAAGCCGTGGTATGCAGCTGAATATGTCCATGGTAGCTGATGATTAAACAGACGGGGTAAACAGCGCAAATAAATGTAAATAAAGCAACCTGATCTCACAAAAATACTTTTTTTCTCAGACACATAACTGCTTCAGATCACGTGTCACTGACACATAAAGCTGTGCAATGTTAAGTCAATGGGGAAGCTTTTCGTGTCCCCCGACACAAATTTTTCTGCTTCAAATTACGTGCTGCTGACACGTAAAACTGTGCAACGTAAAATCAACAAGTCCTCTAAAAAATCCCACCCATATTAGGTCGTTTGTGCACAAAAATACGTACTACGTATATTACGTTTTTTATATTCACTCAGTTTATATCTGCGATCCACAGTTCTACTAATATTGAGGGTTAAGATGGGAATTGGAATTGGCCCTTATGTAAAAACTCAAATCTTACCAAGTACATTTTTCTAATTTCTGATCGAAATATCTCATCACACTCAAAATAAGATGAAATCACCTAAAGAAAAACAGTTCAGTGATATATAGGAACTTGTTTTAAGACAAATTCATCTTATTTCAAGAAATCTCAAGAAAATTTCCATTGTTCTGCCAACTTTTTCTATTAGCAGAATTTTCTTGCTTATTACAAGAAAAAAAAAAAACTTATTTTAAGAGTGGCCAAGATTATTTAGCTTTTAATAAGCAGTTCAGTGTGTGAGTCACAAACAAATGACTTCACAAAACTTCACTATGACCTCACTCACACTGAAAACCAGAGCTGGAGACGCCTCAGTTGTCATGGGAACAAACTAAACGGGGTGGTGTGGTGTCGACCAATGAGGGCCGACTAAGTAGGTGCTGATGTGAAAGGGGCATTAGAACCTGGTTGGGGCAGTTCTGGGTGGAGCCTTCCTGGATGAATTTGCATAACGGTGTGTTCAGACCAAACGCAATTTGGGCGTCAAAATCGCGCCTGACGCCCAAAGTTGGACACTAAAAAGTCAGACGCATGATTTCCAGCGTCTTGACGCCCCTGACGAGAGATGTCTCTGCTTGTGTCCGGTTCACCGGATGATTCCAGGTGTTCTGACTGTGATGAGTTTCATCATTTACACCAGGAGCTGCTGGCGAGCGGCACTTTCAGCCGTCTGATCCGGCCCAGTTTAACGTCCCGCTGTCCCGATGCGGGGCAGCATTATCAGCCCAGTTTAACGTCCCGATGTCCCGATGCGGGGCAGCATTATCAGCCCAGTTTAATGTCCCGATGTCCCGATGCGGGGCAGCATTATCAGCCCAGTTTAACGTCCTGATGTCCCGATACGGGGCAGCATTATCAGTCCAGTTTAACGTCCCGCTGTCCCGATGCGGGGCAGCATTATTAGCCCAGTTTACCGTCCCGCTGTCCCGATGCGGGGCAGCATTATCAGCCCAGTTTAACGTCCCAATGTCCCGATGCGGGGCAGCATTATCAGCCCAGTTTAACGTCCCGATGTCCCGATGCGGGGCAGCATTATCAGCCCAGTACATCCCATCAGGACAGCAGGTCATCAAACCACCGTTCAGACACCGGGACCGGACACAGATCACAGTTTATCCTCCTCTGTCCTCAGAGAGAGACGAGGTTCCCCTGGTTCTTCTGGGTGTTTCTGTCCTGTCAGAAAATGTGTGTCTGTGTCATGACTCGCTCTGATTGGTCGACGCCCCGCGTCAAGATGCCAAAGTTTAGATTTTCCAAATCCCGATGCCCTTGACGTGCGTAAAGCACGTCAAACGTGCGAAACGTGCCAAGACGCGCCGCGCCCGATGTGCAAAATGCGTGGCAGGGTTTTCGACGCCTCCCGGTCGTGCGTCGGCCATTGACTTTGCAAGTAAACCTCACGCCCTTGACGCCCAAATCAGGTTTGGTCTGAACACACCATTAGAAATGGCGAGTTAATTAGGAGTGACAGACCTGACAAAAGAGCGATGGCAGAAAACGTCTCTAGTGTCATATTTTTATTAATTTGATTTCTATTAGTTTATAAAGATTTTGACATTCAAATATAAGCAAAGCTGCACCATGTTAATAGCACATAAAAACTGATATAAATAAAAAATATCATATTTGCTGGGGTGGCCACCCCTTTGGGGTGTCCTTGCCACTGTAACTAAGATGGCTTACATGCAGAGAGAGAACCCCCCCCCCCCCTGGGATTGATAGAGAATAATAATAAGAGCCAATGGCTGCAACTCTGCAGTTTCACATGGACAATAAAACAATCAGAATGGGAAAGAAAGGGGATTTAATGGTTGTAAGCCAGTGCGACCTGGAGACAGTTATCCATGCTTTTATGACCAGCTCAGCTGATTACTGTAACGCACTCCTGTTTGGTGTATCTTAGTGTAGCCAAGTGGTAAATTAATAAAATGACCTTTCACTTGGGTGTAGGTAATGCCCCTTTTTTGTTTGTAGATGTTTACAGATTTGCAATGCATGGGATTTGTGATTTCATTTTAGACTACTTGTATTGTTTTATCTGCTTTTATATGTAAGTAAGCATGTCAAGTGTGTGATAATTTTGGCCACCAGATGGCAGTTCCATGAGTGCTGTTAGCTTTTTAGCAGACATTTTGAAAAGGCATTCTACTTCCCCTTCCTGGTCTATATAATGCTCAGCTGGAAAGGCGTGGCCACTAATCAGAAAGCTCCCTGGTGTACTGATACCATTGTCTAAAGAAGAAGGTAGATATACACAGCTCTTGGTTGAATGTACTCTTGTATGTGAAAAGTTTCTGTTGTATATTCACAAGATGGTATATTTAATGGGTTACACAGAGGGTCTGCTTGTGGTGTGGTTGGAAGACGACCACACTGTCTGGGTGGCAAGAAGCAGTTGTCGTCCCTAGTGTTTGACGTGTAAAAGAACTGCTGTGAGATGTAAGTAGTGTGTATATTTAATACTTCTGTAAATATATGGGCTTTGGAGCAATTGTGATTAACTGTATTATTTTTTGTATGTTCTATTATCCAGAGCCCACTGCCGTATTTTCCTTTATATTTTTATTATTCTTTTGTTCCTTTGCCACACTTTTACACCAACTGTAAGATAAACTAGTTGTACCAAATTTCTGTCGTGTCCTGGGGACGGAACTTGTACAATTGTGTTGGTGGTAGAACTTGTTGCCAAAGAAAATAAACCGCTGCAAAGAACCCCAGTTATTGTGTCCTGTGAGCAAACTCATTCTCCGGGCTACACAATTTTGGTACCAGGAGTGGGGTGCAGCAAACAAAAGCATTTATTTATTTTTGTTTTTGGCAACACTGTGGCATGTTTATTTTTATCAAAGAAATACGGCAGTGGTGAAGTTTGTAGGAGACCGTCCATTGGTGTTCAAGTCTGAGAGGCCAGCCTCCGGTAGCGGTGATTTGTGTGGAAAGACTGATCAAGGTGCTCCAGAAGCAACAGCTACAAAAGACTCATACAGACCTGCACAGAAGAACGGTGTCAAGAGCAAGATCCAACAGTGTTTCAGGTTAAAGACTGTGTCCATATAATATCTGAATATACTGCTAAAGTGGACTTGATTAAAAGCCTCCTTTCACCATGTTTAGTGGTTCAGATGATGGAGGTACTACAGATAATGTGTCAAATCAGGGTACCACTGAAACATCAGGGACAAGAACAGACACAAATGATGGAATCCAAAGTCAGATTCAAGAGCTCACTAGGCTGAGAGATGAGCTTAGAAGGTTAAATGATGAAACAAGGGTTCAGAGAGAAAATGGTAATCGTGCTCTTGCACGTTCATACATTTATATTCCTCGAGAACGTCAGGTCCAACCCTTTACCGGGGAACGCGTTCAGGATGGGAGGTCTCTGGAGGAGTTTATTGAAGAGGTTGAAAGAATCCTAAGGTCCAGGGAACAGACTCCTGAAGAACAATGTGATTTCATACTTTCCCTGTTACGTGGCCCTGCACTAGAGGAGGTGAGATTATGTATGAGCGGACAGTCAGTGGGGTCCAGTGATGTGTTTTCCTACTTGAGAAATGCCTTTGGAGAAAGGCGCAGTACCACACAACTTTTGCAGTCTTTTTACAATCGTAAACAGGCAGACGGAGAAGACCTTCGTGATTATTCCCATGCACTGTCACAGATTTTGAACTCTGTAGTTAAGCAATCCACAACTATAATACCTGATGGGGAAACTACCCTCAGGGACCAATTTATTGAAGGTTTGAGGGATACAAACTTAAGACGTGAACTCAGAAAGGTGGTCCGAGAAAAACCAGCTTCTAGCCTGCTTGAAGTGAGGAATGAAGCCCTCTTGTGGGAAATGGAGGATAACAAGTCCCCTCATTCCAAAATGGTGAAAAATCAAGTTCAGTCTGAGACTTTGGAGCTTGAGTGCTCGGCAATAAAAACTAACTCTGGTGAACATCATACAGCATTTAATGAGGTCCAACGAGCAGTTGCTCATCAAGGAGAACAGTTGGTTGAATTAAGCAGAACACTGGCTGAGCTTTCCACTACTGTAAGTGAAATGTGTAGGCGCACAAACTTTACTTTACAAGAGTCTAAACCAAGGCTTAGGTCTCAGCCCAAGTTCAGCCCAGATGGACAACCAATCTGTTTTAAGTGCAGAAGAGTTGGACACATCTCCAAGAGTTGTCCACAAAACAAACACACCCCTCATGAGACGATTCCAAGTTCAACTGTGGTGCAGGAAAACTTGCACCCTCGGTCGTTATGAGCCAAACAATCCGAGGGGTAGAAGCTGGCTCACTCAGGAAAAAAGTAGACAGGCAAAGTATTGTGGAGTGCGCTATAGGGGAGTGTAAGACTGTGGAAGTAAAGTTACAGGGTATTGAAGCTACATGCCTTCTGGACACGGGTAGCCAAGTCAGTACTCTTTCGGAAAGTTTTTTCAAAAGGCATTGGCCAGAGAATGACAGAAATGTTCATCCAGCTTTTGAATGGTTAAAGATCACAGCAGCTAATGGATTAGACATACCTTATGTAGGTTATGTTGAGCTTGATGTAGAGGCAATGGGTTTAACTATTCCAGAGAGAGGATTCCTCATTGTAAAGGATTCAGAACACTCTTCTTTAGTTCCCTGTCTCATAGGCATGAATGTCATAAAAATGTGCAGAGAACTAGTACACAGCGAGTTTGAAACCGCCATGCGAAATGAACTCGACTCAAGTTGGAGAGAGGTTTTCAACCGATTGCAGACAGTTAAGGTAGCAGACAGACACTCTTTTGCTAGGGTTGCTGGTAAAGATATAGTACGTGTACCGGCCTCATCTGCTGCCACAGTCATGGCAAAAGGAGTCAGAGTTGTTGGAGAAAATGCCCCCTTGCTGTTGCTAGAGCCCACTAACGCACCGTTACCTGGAGGTTTGATGGTTGTTCCCACTTTGGTAACATCAGAAAGGCACCTCTTCCCTGTGCAAGTCATGAACCTGTCTGAAGAAGACATTTGGTTAAAACCAAGAATGAGGCTAGGGGCTTTAACGCAGGTCGACAGTGTAGAAAGTGATGAGATCTGTAAAGTCCAGTTTCAAAGAATTACAGTTGATACAGATGAAGTGAGCATCAGCAGAAAGTCTGATGTCCCTACTGATGTAGAGTCCACTTTACAAAAACTTGAGGTCGGTGGAACTCCAGAACAGAAAGCTCAGTTAGCTTTACTGTTTGGAAAATACCCTCATGTGTTTGCAGCTGAAGATGAGGACCTAGGTTATACAGATAAAGTGCAGCATGAGATACATCTGACTGATGATACACCTGTGACACAGCCATACAGACGGATCCCCCCCACACAGTATAGTGAGGTCAGAGAACACATTGGCAAGCTGTTGAAGAAAGGAGTAATCCGTGAGAGTTCGAGCCCATATGCTTCACCAATAGTGTTAGTCAGGAAAACAGATGGTAGTCTGAGGCTATGTGTCGATTACAGGAAACTTAATTCAAAGACCCGACGTGATGCTTTTCCACTTCCCAGAATAGATGAGACCTTTGATGCATTGAGAGGGGCCAAGTTCTTCTCGACTATTGATCTAGCTAGTGGGTATCACCAGGTAGCCATGCATGAAAGAGACAGGGCTAAGACGGCGTTTACAACACCATTTGGGCTCTATGAATATGTAAGGATGCCGTTTGGTGTTTGTAACGGGCCTGCTACATTTCAGAGACTTATGCAGGCTACTATGAGTGACCTCATCTTCCAGATACTACTGGTGTATCTTGACGACATTTTGGTTTTCTCTGCAACATTTGATGAACATCTGGAGAGGCTCGAGATTGTACTCAAAAGGCTGGCTGAGACTGGCCTTAAGGTGAAGTTGCAGAAGTGTGCATTTCTTCAGGAGACCGTGAAGTTTTTAGGTCACCAGGTGTCAGCTGATGGAGTTGGTACAGATCCATCTAAAGTCTCAGTTGTTAAAAACTGGGAGATTCCCACAACTGTAAAAGAGCTCCAGACATTTATAGGATTTTGTGGTTATTACAGGAGGTTCATCAGAGGTTTCTCACAGATTGCTGGACCACTGCATGACTTGGTCAATAAAGGTTCCAGTGATAAGAAATCAGGGAGGTCAGCTCATCAATTTGCAGCAATGTGGACTCCTGAGTGTGTCTCAGCCTTTGAACAACTGAAAGAAAGGCTTACCTCTGCTCCCATTTTGGGCTTCGCTGATTTCACCCAGCCTTTTATAGTGGAGACGGATGCCAGCCTGCGTGGTCTAGGTGCTGTGCTGTACCAGCAACAGGGTGATTCCAAGCGTGTTATAGCATATGCTAGTCGTAGGCTACGTCATGCAGAAAAGAATGATCGCTACTACAGTAGCATGAAACTTGAGCTACTTGCCCTAAAGTGGGCGGTCACTGAGAAATTCAGAGGGCATTTATTGGGCTCTAGATTTGTTGTGCTTACTGACAACAACCCCCTTTGCCACCTCAAGACAGCCAAGTTGGGTGCTATAGAGCAACGGTGGGTAGCACAGCTGTCAGTGTTCGATTTCGAGGTAAAGTATCGGCCTGGGTGTAGTAATGCTGCTGCAGATGCTCTCTCAAGGCTGGAGTTTGCAGGGGAGCCTGAAAGAGATCCAGATTCAGATTTGGATGATTGCATTGCCCTGTGCAATCTGATTAGGCGAGGGACAACTCTAGAGCCTGAGCTTGTGACTAAAGGTCTTGAATGCTATAAAGTGCGACAGATCCGTGTCATGGAGGCAGGGCCTAGTGTGGTCCAAGAGCAAGGTAACACCCCCACTCTCCCAGGATACACCAGTGATGAGTTGATTTCCTTTCAGAATAATGACCCGATCCTTAAGGAGTTCAAAACTTTTTGGGATAGAGGAAGAAAACCAAATTTCAAGGAAAGAGCAGTCTTACCCACTCTAGTGAAGCGCCTGCTGAAACAGTGGAAATGCATACATCAGAAGGATGGTTTGCTGTACCGAGTGGTGTCACAACCACACCACGCTGAGGTATGGCAGTTACTTCTACCAGTTTGTCTCAAGGAGCAGGTCCTAGAGTGTGTTCACAACAACATGGGACACCAGGGTATAGAACGTACGGTGAACCTTTTAAGAGACAGGTGTTTCTGGGTCGGGCTTTATGAGGATGTGGAACAATGGGTTAAAACCTGTGAGAGGTGTGTTTTGTCCAAGATGCCTCAGCCAAAGATTAATGCTCCAGTCCAGGCATTCCTGGCTTCTCACCCACTGGAGGTTGTGGCAGTGGATTTCACTGTCCTTGAGCCAGCTTCAGATGGTCGTGAAAATGTCCTTGTTGTTACTGACGTGTTCACCAAATTCACACAGGCGTTTCCTACAAGGGATCAGAAAGCAGACACAACAGCTAAAGTTTTGCTAAGGGAGTGGTTCATGAAGTATGGCGTCCCTGAAAGACTTCATTCTGACCAGGGAAGGAATTTTGAGAGTGAAGTGATAGCAGAATTGTGTAAGTTGTATGGTATCAAAAAGACCAGGACCACCCCATATAGGCCACAGGGAAATGCTCAGTGTGAAAGGTACAACAGGACACTTCATGACTTGCTCAGGACTCTTCCACCAGAGAAGAAGAGACGGTGGCCAGATTATCTCCCTGAGCTAGTGTATGCTTATAACGTCACCCCTCATTCCACTACAGGTTTTGCCCCTTACTTCCTTCTGTTTGGAGTTGAGCCCCGCCTCCCTGTCGATGCTCTGTTAGGACGGAAAGGCCAGCCAGACAACCGACAGGATTGGCTGTCAGTTCACCAGGAGAGGCTCAGGCAGGCACATGAGCGAGCAAGAAAGTATTCTGAGCAGAAGGCAGCAGAGAGGGTCTCATTCCAAAATAAGAAGATGTATTGTCCTCCTGTTGATTCAGGCCAGCTTGTGGTCTTACGTCAGCGACCTCTAGGGAGACATAAAATTCAAGATGCTTGGGGCTCAACAGTTTATAGAGTAGTGGACATTCAAGGTACCACGTACACTGTTGAACCTGTTGAAGGAGGTCCCACTAAAAGAGTTCATAGGTCAGAGTTGCGACTTTGTGCATCTCCAGTTTTGAAACCAAGGACTCAATACAAGGTACAGGACAACATCCAACCTGTGGCTGAAAGGGTGCTAGAACCACCTGAACCTGCATATGTCATTGCTGAGGACATTCAGCTGGTCTCTGGTGTGAATGCTCCTCAAATTCCTACTGTATCAGATGAATCGGGTTGCCCAGATTTAACACAACCTGATGAACCTGAATTGCATCCCAGTGGTGTGGCCATTGAGAGAGGCAAGGATTTTGGAGAGGGGATGGTTTCTGAAGTTAGTGGGTCACCTGACGTAGACCAAGCCAGACCAGAGCTGGGACCTAGTATGAATGCTCAGGTTGAAAGGGAACTTGAACCTATTCCTGCCATTAGGAGGAGCAAGCGAACGACTGCAGGGTCTCACTCAAACCCATTTCATTTGCCTAAGTCAACTTGTAATGCAGTGGCAGTTGGTACAGACATGGTATCACAAGTTTTAACTGGGTACAGCCCTGTTTGAAAAAACATTGCAAGGAGCATTTCATCCAGCTGAGGTTTTGTAGTCACCGAGGACGTTGACAATTTGCAGGGGAGAATGTAGCCAAGTGGTAAATTAATAAAATGACCTTTCACTTGGGTGTAGGTAATGCCCCTTTTTTGTTTGTAGATGTTTACAGATTTGCAATGCATGGGATTTGTGATTTCATTTTAGACTACTTGTATTGTTTTATCTGCTTTTATATGTAAGTAAGCATGTCAAGTGTGTGATAATTTTGGCCACCAGATGGCAGTTCCATGAGTGCTGTTAGCTTTTTAGCAGACATTTTGAAAAGGCATTCTACTTCCCCTTCCTGGTCTATATAATGCTCAGCTGGAAAGGCGTGGCCACTAATCAGAAAGCTCCCTGGTGTACTGATACCATTGTCTAAAGAAGAAGGCAGATATACACAGCTCTTGGTTGAATGTACTCTTGTATGTGAAAAGTTTCTGTTGTATATTCACAAGATGGTATATTTAATGGGTTACACAGAGGGTCTGCTTGTGGTGTGGTTGGAAGACGACCACACTGTCTGGGTGGCAAGAAGCAGTTGTCGTCCCTAGTGTTTGACGTGTAAAAGAACTGCTGTGAGATGTAAGTAGTGTGTATATTTAATACTTCTGTAAATATATGGGCTTTGGAGCAATTGTGATTAACTGTATTATTTTTTGTATGTTCTATTATCCAGAGCCCACTGCCGTATTTTCCTTTATATTTTTATTATTCTTTTGTTCCTTTGCCACACTTTTACACCAACTGTAAGATAAACTAGTTGTACCAAATTTCTGTCGTGTCCTAGGGACGGAACTTGTACAATTGTGTTGGTGGTAGAACTTGTTGCCAAAGAAAATAAACCGCTGCAAAGAACCCCAGTTATTGTGTCCTGTGAGCAAACTCATTCTCCGGGCTACATTAGAAACACCTGTCCCGCCTCCAGTTGGTCCAGAACGCTGCTGACGAACACCAGGAAGAGAGAGCGCATCTCCCCGTTCTGGCCTCTCTTCACCGGCTGCCTGAAACTTCCAGGGTTCAGTTTAAGATTCTTTTATATGTTTTTACATCTTTAAATGCCCCCCCCCCCCTCTCTCAGAGCTTCTCCATCCTCATGCTCCCACTCGCACTCCTCGGTCAGCTGAGTTGCTGCTGTTGGATGTACCGAGGTCTTGACAGAAGTGTGTGGGGGGGGGCAGGGCAGCCCAAAGT
>JALJCO010012207.1:105000-121870 GCA_023101725.1 Atherinomorus stipes | reverse complement strand
TTCACCTTTATTTAACAGGAGGTCCCATTGAGATTATAAATCTCTTTTACAAGAGAGACCTGGCCAAGGTAGCAGCCAATCAGAATAAAAAATACACAGTTCAACAATACAAACAATTAAAAAAAAACCACCAAAAAAAAAAAAAAAACAAAACTACAGAAGTTTACACAGAAATAAGACAACTCTTAAAACAAAATACAACCCATAATAAAAACAAGAACAACCCAAAGACACAAAACCACTCAGGAAAGACAAGCACATGTCTCCTTCACCACATTCTTTATGATGCCCTTAAATTCATTCAGCGATATCAGTGTTTCTAATCTGAGGTATTTCTGCAAATTATTCCAAGCCCATGGGGCATGGTAAGAAAATGCAGTTTTCCCTAGGTCTGTCAGAACCCTAGGTACTTTAAGAAGTAACCATTTAGATGAGCGTAGCTGGTAGCTACCAGAACTGACACAGACAAGGTTACACAAATATGCTGGAAGTTTGCCCAGTAACACTTTATAAATAAACAGATACCAATGCTGTTGTCTACGTATAGTTAGTGACGTCCAGCCCACCAGATCATAGAGAATGCAGTGGTGAGTACGGGATTTTGCATTTGTAATAAACCGTAAAGATGCATGATACACAGAGTCCAGTTTTTGCAAGATAGAAGAAGCTGCATGCATATACAGTATGTCACCGTAATCAATCACAGACAGAAAAGTAGCTTCCACAAGTTTTTTCTTGGCATAGAAAGAAAAGCAAGATTTGTTTCTAAAATAAAAACCAATCTTCACTTTAAGCTTCCTGACTAAAGTTGTAATATGTACATTAAATGAAAGCCTGTCATCTATCCATATACCCAAGTACTTGTAAGCCGGAACCCTTTCAATGGTTTTTCCCTCTGATGTAAAAATTGTAAGATCATCAGGGGAGTACAGCTTAGATTTTGAGAGAACCATGAACTTTGTTTTCTGAGTGTTTAAGACCAATTTTAAATTTGACAGAGACATTTGTAAAGACTGAAATGCAGCTTGAAGGTCTTGCATCGCCCCTGCTACAGAGGGAGCATGGGTATAAATAACTGTGTCATCAGCATATAAATGTATTTTTGCTTGCATGTTCTTACCCAAATCATTTATAAAAAATTGAAAACAAAATAGGCCCTAAAATGGATCCCTGAGGGACTCCTTTGGATATTTGAAGGAATTCAGATTTATGCCCCTCTGCAAGGACACACTGGGAGCGATCTGTAAAATAATTTTGAAACCATTGTACAGCCTTGAGACTAAAACCAGTAGATCTTAGTTTGTTTAATAACAATGCATGGTCAACAGAATCAAATGCCTTGGACAGATCAACAAATAAGGCAGCACAATGCTGCTTTCTGTCCAAAGCACCAATGATATCATTAAGCACAACTGTGGCAGCAGTAATGGTACTATGGCCAGTTCGAAAACCTGACTGGAAATCATTTAAGATATTTTCATCAACTAAAAACTGTTTTATCTGCAAATTTGTAAGAGATTCATAAATCTTAGCCAGAACTGACAGTTTGGAAATTGGACGGTAGTTATTCAAATCTGAAGGATCTCCACCTTTCAGTAGAGGGAGAACATAGGCAGCTTTCCAAATTTTGGGGATGGAATTTGAGAGAAGACTCAAATTAAAAATATGAGCAATAGGCTCAGCAATAATATCAGCTGCTACCTTTAAAAGATAAGGATCTAGATTATCTGGACCGGCTGATTTTTTCTGATCAATATCTCTCAAAGCCTTCAACACTTGTGTAACTGAGATAGGTTTGAACTCAAACTGATTCAGAACTCCATCGGCTGCTGGCAAAGTGAGATAGGGAACACTTGCGTTTACACTGTGATTGTCAAATGTAGACCCAGCCTGGATAAAATGTTTGTTGAACTGACTGACCATGGACGTTTTATCTTTTATTTCGTCTGAACCAATGAGAATTTGTTCTGGAAGGGAAGAGGCCATAGGTGTACTTGATACCGATTTAATTGCTTTCCAAAATTTTGATGGATTATTTAAGTTCTCTGTAACCAACTTGAGGTAGTACTCTGACTTTGACTTTTTGATCAATGAAGTACACTTGTTCCTTAGGGTTCTAAATGCTGTCCAGTCAGCCACAGAGTTTGAGAATCTAGCTTGTGCCCATAACTTATTTCTTAAACAAATTTGCTCTGAAAGACTGTCTGAGAACCAGGGATTATCCCTACCACTGATTCTAAACTTTTTGATTGGTACATGTTTGTTAGTGATAGCCAGGAAAATTGTGTGAAAAGATTCCCATGCCAGATCCACATCTGGAATCAACGAAAGTCTGCCAAGATCACTGTAAAACAGGTCATGCAGGAAAGCCTGCTTATCAAAACTTTTAAAGTGTCTTCTAAAAATTATACGAGGTTTTACTTTGGGAATTTTTGTGTCTCTAACACAAGCAATTACACAATGATCACTGATATCATTGCAGAATATACCGGTTGAGACATATTTATGAGCAGCATTTGTTATAATTAAATCAAGTGCAGTAGATTTATTTTGTGCCTTAACGTTTAGTCTTGTTGGTTCATTTATCAGTTGTACCAAGTTTAAGGCATCACACAGATCTTTTAAGCAATCCGAAGTTCCTGAAAGCCAGTCCCAGTTTAGGTCGCCCATAAGGATAAATTCAACGTCATTTATTTCATGTAAAATATTAGAAATGGATTGAAAAGCATCCCTCGAAGCACATGGAGGTCTATAGCAACCAACAACGGTGATATAAGTATTCTTTGAAATACCCACTTTAATTGCCAACACTTCAAACTGCTTAGCTTTAGTTATTGACAATGTTACAGAGCTTTTGAACTTTGATTTAACATAAATGGCAACTCCACCTCCTTTGCCAACCCGATCAGTTCTATAAACTTTATAACCTTCAATAGAGATCAAGTCATCAGATACTGATTTCTTAAGCCAAGTTTCAGACAGAACCATTACATCAGAGTTGGTCATATTAGCCCAAATCCTGATCAAATCAATTTTGGGGACTAGACTTCTGACATTCAAATGTATAAAACCAAGGCCAGCTCTATCCTTGAAATTTGAGGGGGTAGGTAAACATTGTATAGTGGTAGTCGGTCCGGGATTGGGCTGAACATTACCAGACAACATCAATAGGAGCAAAATCATGCCACGTGATTTCAGTTTGGCAGAGCATATAGAGTTATCATTGCCACCGTCACCAATGAATTGTGAAAAGGAGTCCTCAGAGACAGTAAAGTGATTTTTCAGCAACAGTAAACTCTGAATACAAGAGATTTTGACGATTTGCATCTGAGAGAAGTAGATCTTTTGTTGATAACACAGACTAATTGATTGATGGCCTGCCCCATGTAAACTCGTTGGAGACGATGAAAAGTGACTGAAGTACAACCTGATAAAGTCATTCTCGCCATCAGGCCTCAACAGTTCATCCAGTCCAGGACTGCACTGTATAAGTAGCAGAAATATGAAAAAATACATGGCTTAAAAGTTGTATAGCAGATGGGTGGGTAGAGAAAGAATGCTACAAGTGCATATCCGTGCAAAAATAGCAAATAGTCAAATCAGGGCTTATGGCTAGAACTGGAGATGAACAAGCAGGGCTAGTGGCTCATAGCAGAAGGTTAGCAAGTAGAAAACAAAACTAAAAAGCTTGAGGGCTTGAAGCTGGGGGCTCGCGGGCAGGGCCAAAAGCTGGAGACCAGCAGGTAGGGCCAGAAGATGGAAGCCGGCAGGCAGGGTGAAGAGATGGAGGCCAGTAGGCAGGGCCGGATAGTGGAAGCTAGCAGGCAAGGCCGGAATACTGGCGGCAAGCAAACAGGGCTGGATATTGGAGGCCAACAAGCAAGGCCAGAGGATGGAAGCCAGCAGCAGGGCCAGAGGATGGAGGCCAGCAGCAGGGCCAGAGGATGGAGGCCAGCAGCAGGGCCAGAGGATGGAAGCCAGCAGCAGGGCCAGAGGATGGAGGCTAGCAGCAGGGCCAGAGGATGGAAGCCAGCAGCAGGGCCAGAGGATGGAAGCCAGCAGCAGGGCCAGAGGATGGAAGCCAGCAGCAGGGCCAGAGGATGGAGGCCAGCAGCAGGGCCAGAGGATGGAAGCCAGCAGCAGGGCCAGAGGATGGAAGCCAGCAGCAGGGCCAGAGGATGGAAGCCAGCAGCAGGGCCAGAGGATGGAAGCCAGCAGCAGGGCCAGAGGATGGAGGCCAGCAGGCAGAGCCGGAAGATGGAGGCCAGCAGGCAGGGCCAAAAGATGGAGGCCAGCCGGCAAGGCCCAATACTGGAAGCTAGCAGGCAGGGCCAGTAGATGGAGGCCAGCAGGCAGGGCTGGATACTGGAAGCTGGCAGGCAGGGCCAAAGCTGGAAGCCAGCAGACAGAGCTAATTGCTGGTAGCAGAAAGCTAGTAGACAAAGCTGGAGACTGAAGGCTAGCGAGAAGTGCTAACAGCTTGAGATAGCTGGCAGCAGAAGGGATGAAGCTACTGTACTTAGCTGTAGGTTGAAGGCTAGTAGTGGACAGAGTAACTGGAGGCTAGCCTGTGGTAGTTCAGTCCCCTTGGTGCTCGGCAGATGGAGTCCAGATAGGCCTAGCCCTCAGGCAGACCAGAAATAAAGTTCTGTGCAATCCAGTAAAATCCAGATAATCCCTCTATCATGCTCTGGGTCTATCCCTGTGGCCCCTCTCTGATGGCCATAACTGGAAATCTCCACAGGGAGGCTTTATTCCAGTTAAAGGGAAGTTTGTGTTTTCTCATTGTGCTGCCAGGGGAAAACGATTCATCGCAGGGTAGCGTGGTCACCAACCAGTCCAAAAGCAGCTGGAAAATCCAGCAAAGTTACAAAGGAAACCATTCTCAGAGCCTGGCATGAGAGAGGATGAAGTTCAGAGAGAAGGACGAGCCAAATTCCTCGCTTTTATTATTTCATTTATCACCCAGCATCAAAAATGAAAGGACTCTACAGTAGTTCTGCCTCTACAGGGTTAATGCCGACTTAAAAGCCTCAAATGGAAGAAAAAGTCAAAGTCACTCATCATTTTTCATCCGTTCAGACTCAAATATACAACCACCATACAGAAGTTTGTTAGATGCAGTATGGCTGGTATTTGTTTTCTTTCTTTGGTCTTTCTTCATTAGTTTTCTACTTGAAAAATGTTTTTTTTTCATTCGTACCACTACTGATCTCTGCCTTTTTAAATCAGAATTGAAAACCTACTTCTTTAAACTGGATTTTAATTCCAACTAGGGCAGTTTTATACAGTCGTCCTCAAAATTATTCATACCCTCCAATTAAAGAAGACTAAATTACAAGAAACTAATAATACATAAAAATTTACAAAATTATAATTTAGTGAAATAAAATATTGCTTTTGAGTTGTGGTTGGAAATGATAATAATAATAAAAAAAAAACTAAACATACAGAGCTGTCCAAGGCACATTAGAGCATCTTTCCCATGAACAGTGGACCAGCATACCTGTCAGCAGGTGCAGACATCTGATTGGACGTTACAGAAAACACCTGATTGCAGTGATTTCCTCAAACGGTTGATCAACAAATATTTGGCTTCGGCGCCCCAGCATGCTTTTGTATTATCTTTGTGTGTTTGTTTTTCATACTTCTTTTAAACCACAATTCAAAATCAATGTCATGATTTTCATAGAATTTTTATTTATTTTTACTTTTGTCAATTTCAACCTATTTCACTGGCAGCTGATTTTTTTTCCCTCTTTAAAGGCAGGGTGGATGATGTTTTCCAGGAGCATTTTTTACTATATTGCTTAAAGTCTTCTCCACACCCCAATTACAGCCAATTAATTAAATGTTCTGACACCAAATTTTTAAAAAAAGTAATCACCTGTGGAACGGAAAGTACTGGAAAAACCTGCTAATGCTGATTGATTGAATGATTATGTCCATCAAAATTGACTGCCGTTTGTCCTCCTCCCCGCGTGTGCGCGCTGGCAACTTGCCGTGTGCATTTCACAGTGCAGACCAACATGGCTGCTCACTGCTCTTAACTATGCCACTGTTTGCTCTTAAAAAGAAAAAAACAGATGTGGATCAAGTCATGGAGGTGTTAGTGTTTGCAGTGAGGATGTTTTACACCGTAGAAGGAGTTGGAGGTGAGATAATTATCACTTTTAGGAAACGTGGTTCCTCTGCTCTTTACGGGGAAGCTAACAAGCTCGAACCGTTTTTCCAGGATCCCATACCCTGCCTTTAAAGGTACAGTATGTAAGACTTACTGACATCTAGTGGTAAAGATGGGTATTGCAAGAGAAGATGTTTTCTTTCAAATGACTTCATATTCTAGGCACTGTAGTGAATGTATGGTGGCTGTTAGTGGTCAAAATTCTCCCAGACAAATATGTTTTTATCTGTGAGTGGATCCAGTGGTCTCTGGTGTAGCTATGACTGGACTATGAGTAACTACTTTAATGTCTTTTAAGGCATCACTGATCCCAAACAGTCTCTAACTCCCATTAATCAAAGCTGGTACAGCAGTTTTAAAGTTCAGAGGGGTCTTTATTCACACCCATTCTTTTGTCCATTCAGGGACACCGTAGTAAAAATGTTAAAACAAATATGGCAGCCTCCATATGTGCACTGCCCAACAAGTAGATATAAATGACTCTTTCAAAGAAAATAAACATAAAACAGCTATTCTAGTGCAGCAATTACACATCAATAGAAACAAGTTTTGAATTATATATCAAATTTTTCTGCCATTGACCTTTGATTTTGTACATATTCTACCTTTAATTGGAGGGTATCAATAATTATGAGGACTATGTGTTCGTATAGTTTCTTATTTCAATTGTATTTCAAGATTTTTATTATTCATTGTCATTCCTTTTCCTTTTAGCACTTCTAGCTTCTTCATACTCTGCAGCACTTTCCAGTTGTTTGTTTATCATAACTGTGCTTTTATGTACTTATTTTCTCTATTCAGTTGCTTTTTGACTGTTCTCTTGTTAAAGCACTCTGAATACGTTTTGGCAGTTATAAAGGGCTATAAAAATCTTGTTTGTTCAAATCTTGCCAGGACCTGCAGACAAACTAAACATTACACTGTTACAAGCTTTTGAAGTTTCTGAAATCACTCCATGAAAGCCTGTTTCGTGCTGAGATAACACCCACATCTCATCACGCACGTTTTTCTGTCCTCTGTGACATTCTGGAAGTGTTTAAAAAAGGTTTTTGTCTGCGGGACTCTACAGGTCATTATTCAGTCATGTTGCTAATTCCCTTTTGTCTGATTTCTAGGTCACTCGTTTCTACTCCCACAGTTCATTTCCACACCTTTCTGTCTCTGGTTCGGCCCTTTTTGTTGTTTTTTTTCAGCTGCTGTCCATGATTGAATTATTCAGCCCAGTGGATACACTCCATGTTTCTTTATATTTCTCTTCAAAGCAGCCAGACTGCCGTAATATTTTAATGTGGTCTACATCTCCAGCTTTATGAAGAGTTTCTTCTCTTTCCCACATTCTCAGCCCAGTTCTTGTACCTGAACATTTTTAGAGGAACTTTACAGACCTGTAAATCATTGAAGAGGCTCTAAACCCAAGAGATGAACTGGTGTTGTCGACACCAAATTATAAACTGGATCCTGTTTAGTTTTACAGTGACATATTAAAGTTTACATCCCCTTCCATTGAAGAAAAGACTAAATTTACATTAGTTATTCAAATAACAAAAAACTGAATAAAGTAATAAGTAATGACTAAATTATAATTTAGTAGAATAAAACATTGATTTAGAGTTGTGGTTTAAGTAAATTTAAACAAACTGTCCCAGACAAATTAGAGCACCTTGTAGCCCCATCAGGCTTGTTCACTTTTGTTGTTGTTGTTTTTTATATTTCTGTTGAACCACAACTCAAAAAACATATCATGATTTTCATAAAAATTTTTATCACTTTTGTCAGCTTATTTCACTGATAGCTCATTTTTAACTTCATAAATAAGGAAGATCAGTGTTTCCTGGAATATTCAGATTACTGCTGTGACAAGACGCCTCCTGTACCTGCCAAGAATCAGCTTCTCTCACAGAGAAAATGTCAAATCTGGATTTTTAACATGGTTTTTGTGATATCTTAGTTATTTCTGCAGTAATAAAGAAATGAATATATTAGTTTCACAGATCAATAGGGATGCACAGTATAATCGGCCCTCTATCGATATCGGCCTTAAAACTGAGTATTGGCTATCAGCAACGCCACCGATATTTAACCAATCAGCCCGCTGTTTCTAAAGTCTAAAAACAAAAAACAAAAACCTTCTTCTTCTTCTGCTTTAAAAACTTCTTTTTTACAGGCTTTAAAATTTTCTAAAGACTAGGGGGTGGGAAGAAAATATCAATACACTGAAATATCACAATATTTTCATATGGTGATATCATATTGACATTTAAAAATGTGGTATCGATCTATTTTACGAATGAAAAATTCGTAGTGGAGCGATACCTTTACGCTAAACGTTTCAATACTAAAAACGGGGGTTTGATATGAAATGAAACTTTCAGAGAAATTAGGGTAAAAATACCGGTATATATCGTATTTTCTCATCTAAAATAAATATATCATGATATGATATTTGGTCCATATTGCCCAGCCCTACTGCAGGATGACCCGTTTGATATATTATACCAGCACTCTGTCACTGCAGGGGATCATAAACGTATGTTATGTCCAGAGTCACGGCTCAGATCAGTGTTCAAGTTTACTTCAACTTCACACTTCACAAGTTAAAAAGCGTTGGATTTGTCAGTGATGTTTGCTCTCAGATGATGTGTAGAGCTTGCAGCATGAAAGCAAACATTTTATATCCTGTAAGGTTTACCACAAATTTCAAAGAAACGGCAACGTTCTACGTAGGTTAGACGGAAACAACCATCTTACTGAACAAAAGTTTACTTTCAACCACAACCAAGTATGTCTGTCTACGCTCAGTATGAGGAGAAAAACTGCACATCCTGTGAAATGAAAAATAGTCTTCAGACTAAACTCAATCCTTTCGTGCATGCGGCATTTAAATTTCCTATTAAAGATATTTAAGTTTCCCATTTTGCAGCATTTTATGGACACATTCAGATGAAAAACCTCTAAAGTTAAATGCTGATATTTATCTTGTCTGCAGCCTCTCTGCTCCTCTTGAAGTCATCCGGTTCACCGGCTTCTCTTACGTCCATTAGATGTGACTGACAGTCCGGTCACGTTGCTGATCCAGATCCTGCTGCTTCTCTTTCCATCCCCCTTTTTACTCTTCCTCTTATTCTCTGCTGCCTCTCGTCTTGCTCTCTTTTTCCGTCTGTCCTCCTGTGAATCAAGCAATCTTCTCCTTCCTCCTCCTCCTCTTTCTCCCTGATTTCACCCGTCGCCTGGGGCAGCGATGGCGCCCTCATTCCTCTCTGGGCTGTTCGTACTTATTACATCACTGAGGAAACCGTTACTACTTGTGTTTGAATGCAGTAACCATCAGTTTTATCAACTGAATTAAGTATCTGCTGATTTATTTGCTTTTTGTCTGAGGATTTTTAAACAACCAAGAACAAATTAAACAAATGAATGATAGAAAAGTAGACTGAGAACTCAAATTTTCTTTCCCACCGCCTGTAAATAAAAGATAAATTCATCAGTGCTGTTAATGTGAGCCAGGAGAGGGAAAGCTCACCTGTATACAGGAGTGCCACATAAAAAAATAAATGTGAAAAGGAATTTTAAAAAATGAGGCAATTTATGGATAAATGTCTGGAAAGAAATACAAAAATATATAAATAATTGCGGAAATATAGACAGATGAATGCATGAAGAAATATGAAAATGAACAAATAACAGTATAAACAAATGTGTAAATCTTTGAAATCATTTTAACATATGAAAATGAAGTCATAAATTTACGACAAAGTAATAATTTAACAAGAAAATAGTCGTAATTTAACAACAATGAAGTTTTAAATATTTGTGAAAGTCATAAATATTCAAGAATAAAGTTTTTATTTAACAAGTATAAAGTCTTAATTTAACAACAAAATAAAGTTGAAATATAACAAGAATAAAGTTGTAAATATACAAGAATAAAGTCATAGTTTAAAGAGAATAAAGTTTTTATTTCAAATGTAGAGGAGTAAAGTAGATAAAAATGAGGGTGATGCAGCGTTTGGTGATGATGTACTTCAGCAGAGGTTTTACAAACCAGGAGATCCTCAATCTCTCGGTACATCAGCACCACATTGTCATCAGTATCAGGACTTTGAAAAGAATCTGCAAGACATGAATCTATTCTGCAGAAAAAAGCAGACGGACTTGGAGGAAATGCTGCTTTTGTGGAGGAGGAACTGGCTGGAACCAGTGTTTTGCCAAAAGACGCACCCCCGTCGTGAAATACCCCCCCCCCTCTTAAAGGGGACTGCCACTCACCAGTAGATGGCGTGTGTTCATGTTTGATATCCTGAAGGTCTGACGAGGTTTTTCAGCACAACACCGGCCACTTCCATGTTTTTTTTCCTTTTTTTGTAATCTTGAAAATATCAATACACTTTTCTCATTAAATTACAACTGTATTCTTGTAAATTAGGAGTATTTTTTTCTTATAAAATGACATTTTTCTTTATTCTTTAAGTCTGTAAAAAAAAAAAAAAAATCTTAATGTGGCCCAAATATTCTTGCATATAAATCTATATGGATCACCGCGAGCCTACGTCACAACCCGGAACTCACGTGACCACAAAGCTGGTCCCGGTGAAAATATGCTTCGTATTTGAACGGCGTCTGATGGACTATGAGCCTCAAAAACTGCTTTTGCACTCTTTTTAATTTTTTTTCTCCGCCGGTCTGTCTTTGAAATATTATAGAAATGACGTCCAGTTATACTGAAAGTCTTACTGCCGACGCTAGAAGAAGATACGAAGCTAAACTAGTATCTGTTGGACTAAGTGATGCCCATCTTCTGCTGCTAGAACCTGGTTAGACGAACCTACCTGTACATAACATCAGTTTCCCGATCTCATGATGTATTTGGTTTCATCAGGTAAGCCCCATGTTCAAGCCATTTATTTTTTATAGAATATAAATTTTCCCCAGATTTTTAAGAAATGGTGGTATTTCTTTGATGTACTTCTCAGGAGTTTACTCTCATTGATAAAGCTATAAATTACCGGCAGTCTTATCTGTATGCAACTGGTTATGACTGTGCATGTTTATAACGCTGCAAATGCCTTTCTGCCGCTTTTTATGCTTTTATTCTTATGTGGGAACATTGATGGCAGTAATCTGGATGAACGTAATTGTTAACAGTCCTGAGGAGACGGAACAGCGGGCGGCGCTGTGATTCTGTACATCCACTGATTTAATGGTGTTTTCTATCATCTGTGCAAAAACAACACAGGGAAAAAAACCACATTAATCTTTTTTTTATCAGTCACAAATCGAACATATTTTATGTTCCATGTTCCAGCGTAACTGTCACATTTATGGCTTATAGCAGCTACCACTTACTTGTTCCCTGAACACAACACCTCCATTGGCAGCCCACACGGCCTCGCCAAAACAAGGAGATAACAGGAATTCAGGCCCCCAACGCCTCCCCTCAAATCCCGCCGGGACCATAGACAAAAACTTGTTGAAAATCTGTTTTAGCTTGCATGCATTAATTTATTATATTCATTATTTACAATTGTCATTTCATTCTATAGTGTTTATTCTTTCGATGCCTTCCCTGAAGTAAACGTTGCACCAATGCGGGGTTTCCAAAGTCGGCTCTGGAGGGCTGCTGTCCTGTGGGTTTTGGATGTTTCCCGCACATGAATCAGAATGATGAGTCAACATGTTTGGGCAGAACTTGATAGCAAGCTGTTGAGGAGAGACATTTAATTTGAATCGGGTGTATTGAAGCAGGGAAACATCTAAAACCTGCTGGACTGGACACCGCGGTGCTAATGCAACCCCGTCTCATAAGACGTGTGGTCATCAGGTTAAAAATGTGTTTTTCATTAAGGAGCATTTATTTAATTTCAGTTGAGAAAAATGCATTGAAACTCCACAGGGAGAAGAAACAAGCGTTCCTGATCCCCCGCAGGTGTAGTTTCTGGTGTTTTACGTCACTGCGTTTCCTCTGCAGATCCCCGGGGCAGCGATGGACAGGGTCAGCCTGCTGTGGCGTCTGAGACGTCGGGCTCGCCGCGGCGCCGTCTGCATGGCCTTCTTCTGCGTGTCCATGGCTCTGCTCTACGCCCTGTGCGCTGAAAACAGCGTGCCCGTCACCGACGCCATCTTCGGGGTCCGAGCCAGAACCCGAGCTCAGCCTCGCACGCACTCTGTCATCAAGGTGTGTTGCTACGTTTCACTTTTCACACGTCGCCACACAAAGCTTGATGCAACATGAGCAATCTGCACTGAATCTGTCGGCCAGGAACGAGTTTCTTCATGAGTCCATCTGCTAGTTTTCCACAATACATCCATCAAACATCTTCAACAACCTATAAAAAGACTTGTTGTACAATAATAGCAACTTGGTGTGGACTTCAAGGCGTTAATTACAAGGAGCAAACTCCGCTGGAAAAGAGTGAAGCCCGGAAGTTCAGTTTGATAATTGTAGTTCTTTCTTCATCCACTAGGGGCTCTAAAACAGCAAATCCCCAAAGACTCCCATGTTAAAAAGACCAACTTCACAGCAGAAGAAAACATGTTTAAACATGGTTCAAAACATCATTTTAGGTTTCATAGGTCAAGTTTACCTTCATTTCAACTGTGAGGGGGGTGAATTTTTTTTATAACTCATTCACCATCTAAATCTCTGTTACAAAATCTCATGGTATTTTGTGAAATCTCATGAGATTTCATAACACGATGGCATGTTGCAAGATTACATTGGTAATTGTAGTAAATCGATACCACATTTTTAAATGTAGATATGGTATAGGCATTTGAAAATATTGTAATATTTCAGTGCATCAATATTTTTTCACACCCTTATTAACCCTCAATCGCACCTAGACACATTTATGTGTTTTGGAATTTAACTTTCTTTTAAATTTTATAGTTTTTCCCAATCCCCTTAAAGGGGAGAGATTTAAAAAAAAATGCATTTTTGTGAGTTTTAAAGTTTTTTGAGTGTATTTTTATTTTTAGACTTTTGTAAACAACGTGATCTCAATTACTCCCCATTTGCTCCCAACACACTAAAATGTAAGTAGTAAGTAAGTAAAATTTATTTATAAAGCGCTTTTCACAGATAAAAATCACAAAGTGCTGTACATAAAGAATAATTGGTACAATGAAATAACATAACATATTAAAAGAACATATAACAGGAACATAGGATAATAGAATAAAACCCAGTCAATCACCATCAAATCAACCAAAAGCCTTCCTAAATAAAAATGTCTTCAATGTCTTCAATGTGCACATTGAAATCCATTCAAATTGCTATTTTTGATCCAACTTAAATGTAAAGTAAAAAGCATGCTTTTTCTTATTTCTCTGCTCTATTTGAGGCCAGGGGCTTTTTGTGTGTGCACAGAGGGATTCCCTTCTTGATGACGTCATTTTTACAATGTATGCCAAGCAAGGAAAATTCCCATTTTATGAGCAAAGAAGAGCTTGCACTATATCCTCTGTCCTCTATTCCTCCTTCATGCACCTCAACTTTATTTTTGTGTGGGGGTGTGAGTATGTGAACAAGGAAACTTATGCATTTGAATTTTTGTGTCTGTGCACGTGCATGTGTCAACAGGACGAGCATGTATTACCCTGTGACTGAATGCGCAAAATTGAAGGTAGCTTTCAAGAGCTGCAGCTCCTTCAAAACTCTGCAGCACGCCTGATTACACGGACCCCCATTTCTCATCATATCACTCCCGTCCTTAAACAACTCCTCTGGCTCCCCATCAAACAAAGAATCGTCTTCAAACTCCTCCTCACTACTTTCAAGGCTCTCCATAACATGGCACCATCTTCCGTCTCTGATCTCCTTCACCTTAACACCCCTACCCGCTCCCTACCATCCTCCCACACCTTCCAGCTCTCCGCTCCCCCGGCCCGTCTTGTCTTAATGGGGAACCGGGCATTTCGTCGCTCTGCTCCCCATCTCTGAAACTCCCTCCCTCCTGATCTCCGTACTCTGGACTCCTTCTCTCTTTTCAAATCCAGACTCAAAACCTTCCTGTTCAGACAGTCTTATTCCACCTGAGTCCATGTGCATCACTCCAACGTTGTTTTCTTCCCAGTTTTACTTCTGTTGTTTTGTTTTCTGTGGCACCTCTAATGCTTGTGTTTTTACTGTTTTAGCTTCCTGTTTTTAATGTTTTATCTGCCTGTACAGTGTCCTTGGGTGTTTTGAAAAGTCGCTTTTAAATAAAATGTGTTATATGTTTATTTTAATAATAACAGCTATCCTAGTGCAGCGATTACACATCAACAGAAACACAGTTTTGAATTATATATCACATTTTTCTGCCACTGACCTTTGATTTATTACATTGTAATCAGTGTTGTGCTGAATGCGTTCCAGCCGAAACACACCATAAACTTCCCGGTGGTTGAGAAAGGCAGATATTATATATGTGAGCAGATGTTCTTGTTGTTAATTTATGTGGGATAAATATTAAAACCATTTACAATCGTCCCCCTGAACATAAATATTTCTTACTGAATAGATGTGCAAATAAAATAAAAATAAAGTGCTTTTGAAAACAATACTACCACCGCTGAGCTGGAATAGTATAAATGTGGATGACTTCATGTGAAATAAAACAGTAAAACAAAGTCGTATGAAAACATATATTAGTGCATGTGAAAAATAAACATGTCCATCAGTAATTATAACCTCCATGAAATCTTGCAAGAGTCTGTTGGTAAAATATTGATATTGTGTTTTTTTAATGATGATATATCACAACTTAAAATATCGCAATATTTCAGTGTTATTGATATTTTGTCACCCCCCTATTCAGCAATATTCTCCAGACTTTTAGGAGGACTTTCCAAAGTTCCTGTTTGGAAGTTTCCGCTTCTTGTTGCGTTCTCTGTCCAGATGATCTTTGTAACAGAGAGCTTACGTATCTTCTTTCAGCTAACTTGTGTGTCACAAACTTCCTCTGATGCCCTCAGGTGCTGCGAGGTGGAGCCAAACCCGTGTTCATCGACCTTCAGAAGCTCCCAGGCGTCATTCCAGGTGATCCTAACCGGCCCATCCCCATCCTGTCCTCACCCAACCACACCCACGAGGGCAGGGACTCCCCATCTAAACGGACATCCAGGACGCGGGAGCCCTCCGGGTTCTTCTCCCACCTGCTGCCGCGCCCCTTCACCCGGGCGTTGGAGACCCTGTTCGGAGGCCGGCGGAAGGGGGAGCTGAGCGGCCGAGGCGGGGACGCCGAGTTCTTCGGGCCTCACGGGCTCCTGGGAGAAGTTTGGAATGACGAGATGTCCAGCAGCATGCTGGGAAGCAGGCTGAAGAAGGTGGTGCAGAACTACCAGGTGAGACTTCCACCAGAACATGGAGGCGGCAGCTCGTTCCTTCTCCCTGCTTTAATGTGAATTTTCCCTCAGGCGATGAATAAATACGGGGTGAAGCTGAGCGGCCCCGGCGGCGACGCCAGCCGGCCGAAGCTGAGCGGCCCCGAGCTTCTCTGTCAGCTCAAGGAGAAGGTCAACGTCACCACGCTGACCTCGGACCTCCAGCCCTTCTCCGCGCTGCCCTGGGCCGCCCAGCTGCCACCGAAGCAGCTCACCAGCGAGCTGGGACCGTACAAGAGCTGCGCCGTGGTGGCCTCGGCAGGGTCGCTTCTACACGCTGGGCTGGGCAAAGAGATCGGTGAGGGATGATTACAAGTTTTTGTAGTAAAGTACTCAAGTTACAGCACATACAGTACACCGCCCAAATGAAACTGCACTCTGCACATAAAAAAACGATTCAAAAACAAAGAATTTAAAATATATATTCAAAATATATAGATTGAAGATACTTAATTATTCAATAATTTTCTGCATTTATATAGTTTTTGTAGGTTCATTTAGTAGTTTTATGAAAAAATTCTGAATTTGAATAATTTTTGAGCCTCTCAATGGTCAAGAACCTTTTTTTGTTTATATCAGCTGTAGATATTCCAGGTAGACCACCTAGAAATACTCCCACCAAATGACACCACAGCAGAAAAAATGCCTTTATTATGAATCTTTACCCTATATTTGCAAGATCAGTCTGAAGCTTGGACCTTTGGTTGCCCTTTTTGGTCTGCTTCCTCCTGATGGAAAATTCCCCATGGCGCAGTGTAATGCTGTTGCTCTCGGATCCCTTCTAGCTCATTGTTCAGTTGACCTGATGCAGGGCTCCAGACTAACTTTCAGCACCGGTTGCATCGGTGCGCCTAACTTTCTAATTTGGGTGCACCAGCAAAAAGTTTAGGTGCACTTCATTGTTTCCAGCATCACTGTATGCAGCTCATTTTTATTCAGTTTAAGAATTTTCTTTTAATCATTTTACATAGACAGTGATGGTTATTGAAGTTATTGTGAGCAATAATGAGGTTTAGAAAACTGTTTATCTTTAATGTTAATTCCTGCTGACACACCTTTAATCCTAGATGTGTTCTAGAAGTGATAAAAGCATATGTGATTAATCAGGATTAATTTTTGACAGCCCTAACATATATATATATATATATATATAAATATATATATATATATATATATACATAAAACAAATACATTTATGATGTGGTGGTCAATTATGTTTAGATTAATAATGAACAAATAATCAACAATAGATTAATATAAACCCAATTCTGGGCCTACCTGCTTGTGAAAAGTAAGCGGACCTGGACCAGGACCTGGCCATTT
>JALJCO010012207.1:0-100000 GCA_023101725.1 Atherinomorus stipes | reverse complement strand
TTCAACCTACTAACTGCTGTAATTAACACACGTACACAGCACAATACTCACAAAGACTTAAAGGAATAGTTCACCCACAGAATGATTTAACTTTATTTTCTACTTCCCCTCATGGTGAGCAAGACTCTGGACCACTTTTTTAATATTTCAAATGCAGCCGGCGATCAGGAAGACTTCTTGTTTCCACCCAACTTTCATATAATGGAGTTCGCTGGGACCTGAGCCAACAAGGTCCTTAAAAGTCCACAAAAACTTGTCAATATTCCTCCATACTGCTCGTCCAATGTAATCCAAGTGTCCTGAGTGGGTAGCGTCCAGAATTTACTAGAAACTTCGCCATTTAATGTATTTATAGAGGAGTATTTCTTACTTTCGTGAAGCACGCACATGCGCAAATGAGAACAGTTACTGTCAAACAAACCTGAGACCGTTTATCTGTGAAATTGATGTTAATTTTCTAAACAACTAAATTTTTACTCACGTCAAATTAAAAAGAATAATTGATCATTTTTCTCTTTAAAAGATGGAGATTTTTAGATTTTAGGTTCCTAGATTCAAACCATTCTAGGAAACACCTGCATATCACAATTGTACTTTTTTTTTTAATTTAAGAAATCTTACTTTTATTTTGTGAAAAAGTGTCATTGAAACGCAGGTGCTGTTAGTAAGAGGGCCGTCCTGCAGAGCTGCAGTTTATGTAAATTCATCCATCATAAATCCTCCGTTCCCCCCACAGGCACCGTCCTGATGATGTCAGTGTGCGAGGTGGTGCACGTCTACGAGTTCCTGCCGTCCCGGAGGAAGACGGAGCTCTGCCACTACTACCAGCGTTTCTACGACGCCGCCTGCACGCTCGGCGCCTACCACCCCCTCCTCTACGAGAAGAACCTGGTCAAGCGGATGAACCGGGGCCCCGACCGCGACATTTACACCCACGGACGCGTCACGCTGCCCGGGTTCAGCGCCATGAACTGCACCCAGGCCAAGCGCTGACCGCCACGCCCAATCCTGCATGAAGACCGAGGACAGACGCATGAAAACCTCACAGTCACTGCCGAACCAAAAAGAGAGAAGCTCAATATTTATCACACACACACACACACACACACACACACACTGGAGTCCAAACAGCTGCTGGTTGTTCTGCTGTAAACACACCGATGAGGACAATCCATAGATTTCCATCCGTAACCCCGTACAGGACCATCCTGACATTACTGCCGAGCAGAGCTCCAGTCAGCCACCACTGAAACCATGATCATTTCATGCAAACCTCACACACGTAAAAATAATCTGAGCTTTGTCACGTGACCCTTCAGACAGGTGTTGAGTTTACAGGATTATTATTTTAGCCCTGTTTGTAAGGACCCGTCTGAACTACTGAAAGATTCTGACTATGTTTCCGTTTCAGTCCTGCTGTTTTTTCAGATGCGCCCACATCTGGTTCAGAATAGTTGACTATGTTTGTTGGTTAAAATTTATCACACACTGTTTACGAAATTCCAAAAATACTGAACAAATATTTGATTTAAATAAAGATTTTATGGAAACCAGTCAGCTGACACGTTTGGGCCTAATCCAGCGCTGGCAGGTGTCGTGTAGCCCAGATGTGGCCCAGATATGAGGAGCCGACCTGGACAAAGATTCCAGACGTTTCCTAACTTGGGTGGTGGCCATGTGGGTGAGTTTTGGCAGCTGCACTCACATGGAGTCACCACCTGAGGTCAGTGCCAAATGCGGGTCAAACACTGCACGTGTGGGCCAGAACTGGGCCAGAAAATGCGTCTACGCAGCAGAAACGTAGCCCACGCTCTAAACTCAACACAAAACGCTGAACTCATACTGGCTGAATCCTTATAAGAATGACTTCCACAGTTTTTACAAAATCTAAATGTACGTTCAGGTTTAAGTTTAGTTTTAATAGTTCATACATGAAAATTTAGTTTCATTACGACATACCCCATGGCTCTCCTCCTGATGATGACATTTAGTTTTCCTTCCAATCTGGAGCTCTGTACGGAAGCGAATTGCATTCACTTGAAAAAAATAAAATTGTTTTTCTAAATTAATGAGAATTTTTACAAAGCATAAATAAAAATGTCCTGTTTTTCTGAATTAACTAGATAAGGCTGCTGTGACGATGCTAGATGCTCTGTGACTGTCGGCGTTGCAGATTTCTTTTTCTTCCAGAAAGGCTAAAACATGTCCAGTACGGCAGGCCGAGGCCGCAGATCTGCTTTAGTTTTTGTAAATAATGATCCCCAGTTATGGATCTTTGACATTTTACGCTTCATTTTTTTCCTTAATCAGATTTTGTTTGTTGGCACTCCTAATTGTTGCAAATTTTTCCATAAGTTGACACATCGAAAAAACTTTTTTTGGTAAAAATTATCTCAATAATTCAGAAAAAAGGAAACTTTTTTAAAAAATTTCCCGTCAATCAAAAAAACTGATCATTTTTTAAAAATGATCTCGTTAATTTAGAAAAAAAAATATCTTGTCAATTCAGAAAAACAGATCATTATTTTATTTAAAATTTTGTTGTCAAATCAAAAACATTTTTATTTTTTAGAAAATATTTATTAATTTAGAGAAACAGAATTTTTTAGTTATTTTTAAATTCGTTATTTTTAATTCAGAAAGTGTTTTTATTTTTTTGTAAAAATTTAGTTTATTCAGAAAAAACATTTTTATTTATAAAAAATCTTTTAGAAAAACAGCATCTTATTTTTTTAATGATCTCGTTAATTCGGAAAAACAGTGTTTTAATTAATTTTCAAAAAATCTCAATTCAGAAATACTTTTGCAAGAAATTAATTTAAAAACTCAATTTTTGTAAAAATTTTCTTGTTAGTTACAAAAAAAAGAGCAATTTTATTTTTTCAGGTGAATGCTGTATGCTTCCGTAGTTCTTTCACCTGCAATAAAATCCATTTCATACTCAGTGATATGATTTTAAAAATACAACTGTGTCCAGCGAATATTAAATTTTGAATATTACTTTTTAAATATTCGTCATGGGCTTTTTTCCTCATCTGCTTCCCAGTCAGCCTCCGTCTGTTGTAAACTGGGAAGCGACTTCATCCCATCATAACAAGCACACTTTTGATTGAATTGTAGTTTTTAATTTAAATCTTAGATATAGACTTTATCAGTTATGTTTTGTGAAGTTTCATTTGGACTTTATAATGCTTGTTTAGCTTTTTCCAGTAATTTGAGGTAAAAGGTCCCCAACACATTATTTATACTTACAAATATTTTCCGTTTCACAGCAGCTGCAGTTTAGTTAAAATCAGTGAACAGGACCGTTTTTTAAAGCTTCAGTTCAAAAGGATTTGCTCTGAAATCAAACAGCAGTTTTGTTTAATTCATGAAATTGACATTTCTGGATATTTGGAGAACTTGCTGGCTGTTCTTCTGTTCTTCCTGCAGCAGGACCGAGTATTAGTTATTTCCCAGTATTTTGAGGTAATGTGCAGTCATCTGTTCACATTTCCACATGCAGCTGTGAATCCCCCACTGATCATTCAACACAATCATTCTTTTCTAGATGTGATTTTATCCCATTTCCTTCCAGTTTTAAGGGAATAAGCAAACAGCCGATGTCACCACCCTCTTGCGGGTAATCGACCGCTTTCCTTTTTTTCCTGCTTTGCAAAGATCGCCTCAGATTTCTTTGTGAATGAATTTAAACCGGACGCCTGATTTGGGTGGCGATGTAGCACACAGTGGGAAAGTGGAACAGAGAACGAGGAGAGGGAGGAATCATCCGAGCTTTGCAAACACAAGCTGCTGTAGCCGTTTATTGCCACTCGAGGGAAATTAAAACTGCAGTCTGTTAACATATGCATGGCCGCTCTATTTTCAGTATTATCGCAGCAAAGAGCAACACCAAGGGCACGAAGATTATCTGTCTATTAATACTGATGCATGTTTCAAATCTGTGCAACTTTTCTCCAAAGTAGTGTAGCAACAGGAGGAAGCAACGAACGATAACTGTGCTTTCTAATGCAGCTCTTTGTTTTTCTTCTACATGTTTTTATCAGCATGCAAACAGAAAATAAGAATGTGTTGTGCTCCTTGGAGGATTTAAAAGGACTTTTTCACATCTTGTGTCAGCGCTTACAAACTGCTCTGAGGTCTTGAACGCACAAAGCAACACAGAATCTCACACTGAATGTAAAGAAGAGTTGAAACTGAAGCCAACTTCCTGCTTGGAATGTACTAAAGTAGCTCACGCAGAGTTCAGCTGAGAATATACTCGCTTTTTACGCTGCTGTTTGCCAGAAAATCGGCTCAATCGTGGAATAACTGTTCACATCCTTGTGGAAGGACTAGGACTGAATGAAGTTGCAAACATTTTTGGGCATAAACGAGAATGTGGTGAAAATGGGGAGACAAAATAACGGCCCTTCTGGTGAGCCCCATGGGAGAGAGAAAAAATATGAATGGAAATCAATGGGGAGCAAATGATTATTAAAAACAATTATTTTTTAATAATTACTTTAAAATTATTAAAAAGCAATTATTAAAACGATTTAATAAAATTGCATATTAAAAAACAATTAATCATTAACAATTTTTAAAATAATTTTCCAAATGATTATGAAATAATAAAATTAATTTTGATTATTAAAAAAAGATTAAAAATAATTATGATTATAAAATAATTGAACAATTATTTAAACTATTTTTAAATAATTTTAAAATAATGATTTGAAAAAAATTATTTTAAAAAATTGCTAAAAATAATTATTTTAAATCATCATTATCAAAAATAAGGATTAAAGATAGTTATTTTCTGGTCCCAGTCATTCTCTACCCTGGATTCAAGGGGTGGGAAAAAATATCGATACACTGAAATAGCGCAATATTTTAATGCTGATATCATATCAATATTTAAAAATGCGGTATCGATCTGTTTTACTCACTATATCTCGCAAGATTTCATTGTTATGCTACGAAATCTTGCGGGATGTCGTGAGATTTCACAAAATTTTCGTTGTAATAGAACAACGAAAACTTGCAAGATTTTGTTAGTTAAATAGATTTAAAATGGGTTTTTAAATATAAATATTATATTGGCATATAAAAATATTGCGATATTTCAGTGTATCAATATTTTTCCCACCCCTACGGGATTCCAGATGTTTTGGTTGTGGATACAGATGTCCGATATCGGGCAGTATTGGTATTAAAATGTGATACCGGAAAATATTAGTTTGATTTTTCATATCAATATTTTCATTGACAAAATCTCGCAATATCTTAAAGGTCCGTCACAAAATCTCGCTCGATCTGGTTCCATTTGTACTGGTCCAGCATGTGTAAAAGTGACTGTTATTGTGGAAGAACTTCATTTCCCAGCATTCCTTTTAGAGTCATGTGACTCCGGTGCAGCTGCTGCTGCTACAGACTGACTTGCTTTAAAGCTGCTGATAATATGTCTGGTTTTAAGTTGTTGGTTAAGTTACCAAGTTGTCAGAAACATTAGAATTAGCCACATGATGGCTAATACCTGCTGGTATCTGATATCTGGCAGTGTGATATCCAAAATGAACTCCTCTGGCTGAGTTACTGTAAGGATATTTTGTAATCTTTGCTCTTGGAGCAGAATATAGTTGTATCGCTAAAAATCTAAGAGAACCTCACAGTTTTCTGCATAGATTGGTATTGGTTGATATTGGAAATTAAGAGTTGGCCAATATTGGTATATCAGATATCGGTAAAAAAAAAGCTAATATTTTCTGAGGGAGTGCACAAACAATGCTTCGAACGAACGTAAAATATGCAAGCGGTCGCAATAAACACGCATATGTGATTAACAGCAAGTATATTCTCAGCATTTTATGCATTGTTCCCCCTACAGTTTAATTCTGGATACAAAAAAAAAACAAACAAACTAAAAACCAGCTTCCACCCTGATTGGTCGGTTTCTGGAAGCCTCCTATGAGTCAGCACAAACCGTGAGCTTTACTGCCTTTTCATGGTGGGCCTGTTGCACCTGTAGCACCTGGTATAACAGTGTCAATTTAGGATGAAAATGTTCTTTACAATCCAGGAGAAGATGACGATGGATTAGCTGTAGCAACGGCTAACTCACCAGCTAGCTGTAACTCGCCACATTGCAGTCACTGCATTTTTCAGCTGCATTATTTACTTCTTTCACTAAAAGTACTTGTTTCTATGTCAGAGCACAGTTGTTGGTAGTAAGTGCTTTTTTAAACTTAAGCTTTCACTTTGCTCTGACGCTGAATGAGCTGATGAGGGACTCCTCTGTTTTTCTAAGCGCCTCAGTAAACAGGACTTTATTTTTTATTCAGCAAGCCAACATGAATAATCGATGTCACAGCTTTTCAGATTAACGAGTAGATTTTCTTACTATGCATTAGTGGAAAGTTTTCTGGGATTTTGTTTCAGCTAACAGATGCTCGTTTCCTTACGCTTTTAGGGTCCTGATCTTTGAAACATGGCATTAAAAGGTTGATGTATTTTTTTAAATGATTTCTTTATTTGATGTATTTTTCTCTGAGCTACAGGCTTCATCATGTGAACAAAAATGCAAAGCTGCAGCCTTGAAGGACTCTTATACACTTATTTCTTTTTTTCCTTTTTGTTGTTCCTGTGATATTTGACTAATGTATGAAAGCACCTCCATCTTGTTTATTTTCCTTTAACTGTCAACAAGCTGAAGTGTAAATACCAAATACAGATTGCTTGCTGCTAAGTCAAAGTCTGAGTGGAATTTATTATTACCTGTTATGACATTTATAATGAATAGATGACACAACTGCTGTCCCATCCTAATGTCTCCTCATCGACCAACATCATGGTTTTAAATCCCTAATGCCTCGTGGGTCATATCTAACAGTTTACAAGCAGTTTCCTTCTATTTATAGTATTTATTTATGGTATTTAATTATAGTATAGTTAAAAAAAAAAAAAAAAAGTTCAAACCCTGTTGTTTACAATCTGGTAGGTGTCTTCTGCCCCCTAGTGGATACCTTTTGCACTACAGCAGCTCTGACATCACACACACACAAAAATGCAAATTATTTTAGGTTTTTTTTACCTACAATACTACGACGGATTATTAGGGCCACATTAAGAAAAAAATATTTCACAGATTTAGAGGATAAATATTTTTTAAAAAGTTGTGAATTTACAAGGGTAAGGTAATTTTATGAGAATAATGTAAAAATAACAGCAAAAAGATAAGTTATTATTTAAACTTTTAAACTTTGAATTGAAATTTTTAGGTGTGATAAGGAGCCAAACCCGATTCGTCCCGCTTCCTCTCTCCCCGTCCCGTTCCCCCTTCCCCTCCCCAATTTCCCTCTTCTTCTCTTTTTCTCTTATTTTTTTTTTTTTTTTCTTTTTTTATTTTTATTTGTATTGGTGGGGGGAGGGGGTGTTGTTTTTATTTATTCTTCTCCCCTCCCCCCCTTCTTTTTTTTCTTTTTATTTTTTTTTTATTTATTCTTTTTTTTTTTTTCTTTCTCTCCTTTTTCTTTTTCTTCTTATTTTTTCTTTTTCTTCACTTTTTGTTTTTAATTTTTTTTTTTTTTTTTTTTTTTTTTTTTTTTTATTTTTTTTTTTTTTTTTTTTTTTCTTTTTTTTTTTTTTTCTTTTTAACTTTATTTTCTTTCTTTCTTGCCAAAAAATATAGATTTTATTAAAATAAAAATTTATTTTCCCCTTTTTTTTTTATTGAATAAGGAAGAGAAAAGAAAAATTTTTTTTTTTAAATTATTATTAACCTCCCGGATACCTCTCCCCCCCTCCCCCCCCCTATAATTTTTTTTTTTTTCCTTTTCCTTTTTTTTCCCCTTATACTCTCCTCCACACCTTTTTCTCAAACTTTTTTTTTTTAAAAAATTTTTTCATTATTTATTTTTTTTCATTCCTATCCTTGGGCCAGGTTATCCAGGTTGCACTGCAGCACACCAGACTCTGACTCGGACAAAGGTCTGTTCAATATACTGATATTTCGGGATATATTTGCATGAAATTAATTGTGCAATTTTTTTTGCTTTATTTTTTTGTAATGACCCGGCTGCACCTCGACTGACTACAAAGGGTCACCTGATTATTTAATAAGGGTGTGAAAAAATATTGATGCACTGAAATATTGCAATATTTTCATATGCTGATACTGTATCTACATTTAAAAATGTGGTATCAATCTATTTTACTAATGTAATCTTGCGACATGTTGTTGTTTTGTTATGAAATCTCATGAGATTTCACAAAATACCGTGAGATTTTGTAACAAAGATGAAATTTCACGAGATTTCATTAGTTAAATAGATCGATACCATATCTATATTTAAAAATGCAGTATCGGCTAGAGATGCATGATATTGGAATTTTTGCTGATGTCCGATTTGCCAATATTTTAAAACTCATGTGGCTGATAACCATTATCGATACCAATATTAAAGCTGAAAAAAATAAGCTGTCATTGCAAATAGCAGTTTTGTTATCCCTTTCTGACACTTTTAAGAATAGGGGTGGAAAGAAATATCCATACACTGAAATATTGCGATATTTTCATACGCTGATAAATATTAAAAAAAACATGGCATCAACCTATTTTCCTTACAAAATTTTGCGAGATTTCATTGTTCTGTTACAAAATCTCACTATATTTCCTGAATTCCCGCGAGATTTCGTAATAGAACTATAAAATATCGTGAGATTTCATTAGTAAAATAGATCGATGCCACGTTTTAAAATGTCAATATGATATCAGCAAACTATAAATATTGCAAAATATTTGTGAATTCTCGTGAGATTTTGTAACAGAACAATGAAATATCGTGAGATTTCATTAGGAAAATAGATGAATACCGCGTTTTTAAATGTCAATATATCAGCATATGAAAATATCGCAATATTTCAGTGTATCAGTATTTTCTTTTACCCCTAGTCTTTAGAAGTTTTGTCTGTAAAAAGAATTTTTGAAAGAAGAAGCAGCTTTGTTTTCTTTAAACGTTAGAAACAGCGACCTGATCAGTTTAATTGGTTAAATAATGGTGGGGTGGCTGACGTCTGATACTCAGTTTTAAGGCCGATATAGGCCGATACCGATAGGGGGCTGATTATATTATACATCCCTAGTATCAGCATATGAATATATTGCGATATTTCAGTATATCAATACCTTTTCCCACCCCTACTATTTAAACTGTCTGGAAGACAAACCTCCCCAAGACTTTTACAAAGAAATCATAAGAAACCAGCCAACTATCTTTAATTACTTTGATATTTCTAACCGGTGTTTTGTCAGTTCCATCACTGCAGTGGAGCGATATCTTTACGCTAAACGTGTCAATACTAAAAAAACAGATGTTTATATGAAATTAAACTTACAGACAAATCAGGGTAGAAATACCAGTAGATATCGTATATCGTCATCTAAAATATCGTGATATATTTGGTCCATATCGCCCAGCCCTATTCAGACTAGTACAGAACTTGGCGTGAAGCTCTGCACAAGTCCGCTGCTTAACCATTGACCACTGAAAGTCCTAAAACCTGCGGGACACCGGTCCTCCAGAACCAGGATTTAGGATTTCTGCCTTCAATTCTTCAGAAGAGCCCAGTTTATGTTGCCTTCATCAGTAAGAGTTGTAGGACATTGGGGATGTCCAGCTCTGGTCCTCGAGGGCCGCAATCCAGCAGATTTGAGATGTTTCCCTGCACCAACACACCTGATTTGAATAAAATGTCTCCTCAGTGGCTTGTTGTCAAGTTCAAGTAAAAGTAAAAGTAATTACTAGATCTAGAATGATTAAAAACTTTAAATTAAATTAAAAGTGTATAAAGCCCATGAGAGTATGCATAAACATACTGAAAAGTAAAGTTTATTTGTATAAACATATAAAGCTGACAAATGTAATGTGTATCTACAGGATGAAATGAGGTGTTCTTTTTTAAATTTTAGGGTCCTTGTTGCTTTTTGCTTCTTCACATTTTCAGTTACGGGGCTATAAAAACCAGCTTTAGATTCAGATTAGTTTAGATTTGTGAACATAAATTACCAAAGATGATTAAAAGCAGGATAATATAATCAGAGGTGGACATTTCTGGTCCAGAAATTAAAAATCCTGTCCAGCAGTTCCAACCATCACTAAACCAGCTGAATTTAATCAGCACAGGTCCTCTGATGAGCTCGTTAGTGAAAACACCTGTTCTACATTCTGGTTCCTGAAATGTCCACCTCTGAATATAATGTACATTTATAATAATCCACTGAAGAAAAAAATATGAAATAGAATCAAAAACATTATCTGGAGAGTGATAGTTTAGCAAAAAAAGGTTTCCCTGGCTGACCAGGTTTGTTTGGTATGAATTCACGAAAAACAGATGGAAGGGTTCTTTGTTTCATAGAAAACACGAGAGTGTGTCATAAGGACGTTGTTTTTGTTTAACAGCTGACCTGCCAACAGAATTCCTGAGTTAATAACAGTGACTTACTTTTACAAAGAATGTCCTTGTTACTCCAAAAGTAAAATTTGTAGGGACTGAAAACACGTCCTAACAAACAACCAAGACAAAGCAGCTTTCTCAAGTCGGCTAGATAAAAATGGCAATTTATGGCAGTAAATTCATGCCACCGAGATTATTAATTAAATGCTACGAGGGTTCTTAAAACAAAAAGCATAATCAATTTACTTTAAAAACTATTTAGGAATATATTGTAAGCCATAAAAAAACACACCCCACAATCAATCTTTTCTCACTTATGTTAATCTAAGTTGCATTAAACCACAGGTTTTATTTTATCTTTGATGTACTTCTTATTTATATTGTTTTTTTAAGGTTTGTTTTTCCTGTTATTTGTTTATATTCTGCTATTAAAAGTATGTTGTAGCCTAAGTATGTTCTTAGGGCGCATTCAGAGAGAAATATCTGAGTTATATTATCTGAGAAGACTTTAAAATGTGAAATGATCATTGGCATTATGTTTGTATACCTTTTGTTATGTATTATTCTATTGTTAAATAAAGAAAAAAAAACTGTTTGGGGTGTTAAAATCCAGAACATCCACACTACCGTGTACCTTTCTAATAGTACAGTATTTATAACACAATGATTAATATCAAACTAGTTATAAAACTATTTATTTATTGTAACCGAATTAGATATGGAATTATTGTATTTATGATCGCCTACTTTATTTTTTTCCGCCATTTTTTTAATCGACAGTCCGTGAAGGCAGCATGAAAGACGTGCTTTACGTAGAAGTCACGTGATTGCGGGGATAGAAACAAACATGGCGCCGCGAAAGTGAGGAAAAGTGTGGTGTGAGTGTTTTTAAACTGATTATTCTTCACTTTCTGGTTGTTTTGATTCGTTTTCAAGCAATGACAGGAGCAATGAGTTGACGCGTTCTTCAACGACACCTTTAATTAAACGCAAAACACAAATGACTAACTTTATCGGCGGATCTGAGCGTCTCGCGCGGTCAGTTTTGTTTCCATATCAACCGCTGCTCACGCGCAGCGTTAGCTAACAAACTGATCAGACAGTGTTTGCAGTGAGTGACTTTCTGAACGTTTACTGGACATTTCAGGCGTATGCTGTCACGTTGAGGTCAGTTCCGGGTCCTGAACTGGAGGACGGATGAGAGGAAGAGGAGGACGGTTTTCATCATCACCATCATCATCATCATCATCAGGTAACTGCTGCTTTTGCTCAGAGTGGGCGTGACTGCGTCATCCCCTCAGGGACAAATCACAGTTACGCTGTGATCACATTTTCATCAGGGGTGGGTACTGGCAAAGACTTCACGATACGACATGTATCCAGATATATCGGTCATGATATGATCAAATATTGCGATATCGTGACGCTGCGATATATTGAGATATTCCAGGCACATCAGAGAAGCAGCTTGAAATCTACAGTTGTCCCCATGAACGTAAACATCTCTTAAGTATGGGAAAACTCAACTGAATAGATGTGCAAAAGGAAAAAAAAAAGTGTTTTTAAAAAAGAATTTTACCACAGCTGAGCTGGAATAGTAGAAATGTACACAAATTCATGTGAAATTAGGAAAAGAGTAAAACAAAGTAGTGTATGAGTAAATGAAAACACGTTAGTGCAGGGTTTCCCAACCCTGGTCCTCAGGAACCCCTACCCTGCTTGTATTCCAGGTGTCCAACTCCACCACACCTGATTCAGATCAACTCAACTGCTCATCAAATTCTTTGCAAGCTGCTAACGAGTCATTCATCTGAGTCAGGTGTGTTGAAGTAGGAATTTCTGGAAAACCAGCAGGGCGGGGGGTCCCTGAGGACCAGGGTTGGGAAACCCTGTATTAGTGCATATGAGAAATAAACACTTTAGTCAGTCGTTATGTTCTCAAACAACTGGGGGGGTCGATAAATCCTGGACAAATGTTAACTTGTACTTTTTTACTGTGTGTAAAGTTGCACCTGAACCTGCAGATGCTCGTACTGTAATCTCGCGAGATTTCAAAATAGAACCATGAAATCTCGCAAGATCTCGTTAGCAAAAATAATGATACTGCGTTTTTATACCGCTACATGAAATGTGGCGATATTTCCGTGTGTGGATATTTTGTCACTGCCCCTATTTTTATCAGAACTGCTATCAGAGTTCGGGATGTCCTGATCCGATCAGATAGACTTGATTGGAATCGGTTGTTACATCTTGATCAGGGATTGTTGAGTGTTTCCTTTACCTTTTTTCTACAACGTTAGCGCCACGTCTTTAAAATATAAATGTTTTACATGGACAATGTTAATGTTTCTAAAGTGAAGCTGCATCACCGCCTCCTCCTGCAGCCATCTGCTCTCCGGGTTAGAAAATCACATCGAAAGAATCGAATTAGGATTTTTTTTGTTTGTTTTTTTTTATATGATGATGATTTTTAAAATCAGGATTTTTGTCTCTCTCAAGTGCCACGACTTGGTTATTGTGTCCATGATTTAATAACGCGTGGCCGCAGGATAACATCTGTGGCCGCGCTTTAGTGACATGTGGCCACCACTTACTTTTATTCTCACTGATGTTATCAAATGTTATTTTGTGAAAAACTACAATAGAACTGCAGCTGGTGTTCTCTTTCCTATTAGGAGATATAAAACACTGTAATGGCTTTTAATCCCGGCATGAAGCTCTTCTGCGCATGGTTACTGGTGACATTACGTCCCTTATTAAATCCATAACATAAATTGTAGCCGCTCCGTCCAACCGTTTGATCAGTTCTGTTTTGTCAAAGGCAACAATGTCCTTCAACTCCCGGAAGGTCCGTGCACGTCTCTCTGGCCTCAGTGACGTCCTCTAGAGGCAATTCTTACCTACTTAAGACCTCTGGAGTTGTCTTATACGATAACTTTTTTTTTTTTCAACCTGGACCTTATTTCAAAGAGTTTATACGTGCATTTACTCACTGGTAAAATTTCTGCATCACTTTGAGTCCTTCAGAAGATATCACGTTGAGTCGCCCTTCGGCGTGCATCCTGTAAAATGGCAGAGATGGGGCAGCCAATAAGACATTATCTGCAGCAAAACTCCTTGACTTTCGTCAATACTTTTAAGTGAATGAATGAACGAACGAGTACTATATTGTCCCAAGAGTTCAGATTTAGCTTTCTGTTGGTTATCAGGGTGTTCTACACACTTTTTGGGGCCGCACGTTCACCATGCACGCTTCCGTAGTACAACTGAGACGAGCAGCTCGCTTCTCAGACAACAAAAACACAATTTGCAAAACTCTGAACTCACAGAACAATAGTACTCAGTCGTTCATTCACTTAAAGTATTGATGAAATGAAGGAGTTTTGCTGCAGATAATGTCTTATTGACTGCCCCGTCTCTGCCATTTTACAGGACGCACGCCGAAGGGCGACTCAACGTGACATCTCCCAAGGACTCAAAGCGATGAAGAAACTTTCCCGGTGAGTAAATGCATGTATATACCCCTAGAAATAAGGTCCAGGTTGAAAAAAAGCAAGTTATCCTTTAAATATTCGGAGGAGTAGGAGTGATTGTTAGACTTGAGAAAGTTGATAAATAGCTTTTATTCTTAAGTTTAAGAGTAAGAATAAATTCCACAAATTCTCAGCACTGAGGACTAAAATGGCTCCAAGATGCTTGATGAATACAGGCCCAGATGTGAATCAGCCAGAAGGCTTTAAAAATATCAGTCACTCTCAGAGAAGTCTGACAGATAAATCTGCACATGCCCCAAAAGTCCACTTCCCCTCTGAGATAATTCCCTCTCCCGTATCCATGGAAATAACCTGAAATCCTTCAAGTCCTGACAGGATGAAAAGGTAGAGAATGAAGAATAGATTTGAAATGGTTTTGCTTCTCTGTTCAGTTACTCGGGGGGCAGAGCAGGATGGCTCTGAGGAAGCAGCCAATCAGAAGCCTGTCCTCTGAAAGCCAAGGTTTGGATGAAGACACCCAGATAGACGAAGACGCTGCTGACAGGGACAATGGGGTAAAGACGGAGACCCAGCCAGATCAGACCCGTCCTTTCTAAAAGCTGGATTAAACCTGCAGCGTTTGTCCTTCCAGGAGGAACTCTCGTCGTTACTTCTGACGACCACCAGAGAGAAACGCTGGAGGGAGAGAGAAAACAAGTCCAGACCCAAAGGTAAGACCCCCCCCTTCCACAGCTGGAGGTCTGATGTCAGGACAGGGTCTGATGAGACGCTGCTCGTGTCCTTCAGAGATGACGGAGGAGGAGATGATGGACTTGGCTCTGCGTCTGAGCGAACAGGAGGCCAGCGTCTCGGCCCTGCAGCAGCAGGAGGAGGAGGATGCCGTGATGAAGGCCATCCAGGAGAGCGTGAGTGGAGGTTAACGTGGTTGTCCCTCAGGGACGTCATCAGGAGACGCGGTAGAAACACGGAAATGACTGTAATGATTGACTCTAACAGTGTTGGTCCCAGTTCTGGACCAGACCTGGTCCTGGAACCAGTCTTTATGTGCTTTGTGGACTTGAAGAAGGTGTGTGACTGAGTCCCTGGTAGGGATGGATGATATGTTATCGTGTGTGATATATCGTCACAGAAATTCCTCATGGTAATAATTAGTAATCTTATGATAAAAACGATGGATCTATTTACATTTACAGCTTTACAGTTATTTATATGGTTATTTTTCCTCTTTGTTCTGTTCTGTTTTTTTCTGTTTGCATTGTTTGAAGAAATTGTTCTCATATTTCAGACTTGTTTGGTAGGTGTATTGCAAGAAACTAAAATTTTGCAATACAGGTGTACTACTTGAACTTAATTGATGTAGTTTAGCTGATCTAGTAATATTTTAAGTTTGAAAACAATAGATTTACAATACAATACAATTATTGTCAATTATCGTTACCATAATGAAAACCAGAAATTGTCGCGATGCATTTTTTAGTCCATATCGTCCATCACTAGTCCGTGGTGAGTGAGATCCCATGTTGAGGACCAGCCGGTCCCTGTACGACCGGCTTGGATGCTGCAGCAGTCTGACAGCAGAGTACTGTAGCCTTTCCAACATGGCCGACCGACAGACAGACTGACAGACAAACCAACGTTACCAAACACATGACCTCGTTGGTGGAGGTAATGAAAGAAAACAGAGCGTCTGCTGATGCAGGTTTCTGTGGTTTTTGCGTCGTAGATGGTCAGACAGACGGAACCGGGCCAGACTCTGCCGTCGCTCCCGCTCGGCTCCAGACGGAAACTGTCGTACCCGAAGAGGAACACGCCGTCATCTGCAGACGACCGAGCCTCGGAGGACAGCTGCACGTCCGAGACGCACCTGATCTCAGGTGAGTCCGCCCGTCGGTCCGCCTCCCGCGGCGGTCCTGCAGGATTCCTGACGCTGCGTTTTCTTCCAGGAGCTGGAGATGAAAACCCCAACCGCAGTAAAAAGCGGAGGAAAGCAGGAAGTCCTCTGCAGGAGATGCCAGACTTGTCCCAGACTCAGAAGATCTCCTCTCAGGTTTCCCCCAGCAGATCAGAGTCTTCAAACACGTCTCGGTTTCACATCCCGCCACGTTCCGTGGATGCCAGGGGTGGGAAAAAATAGAGAACGAAAACGAAACACAAACCAATTTAAAAACGCGGTATCAATCTATTTTACTAACAAAATTTCCAGAGATTTCATCGTTATTAAATTTTGCGGGATTTTGTGAAATTTTACAAGATTTTGCAACAGAACAATGAAATCACGCAAGATTTTGTTAGTAAAATAGATTGATACCGCGTTTTTAAATATAGATATATCGGCATATGAAAATATTGCGATATTTCACTGTATCAATATTCTATACCACCCCTTATTAATCCATTTAGTTTTACACTGCAAAAACTCAAATCTAAGCAAGTACTTTTTTACTAATTTCTAGTCAAAATATCTCATCACACTAAAAAAAAAAGCCAAAATTACTTAAAGAGAAACATTTAAGTGAGATATAAGATCTTGTTTTAAGGCAATGCATCTTATTTCAAGAAATCTTATCAAGAAAATTTCCCTATTTCAGTTGGCAGAATTTATTTGCTTATTGCAAGCAAAAAAAATCTTGGCCACTCCTAAAATAAGTAAAAAAAAATTTTTTAAAAAAAGAAGATTTTTTGGCCTTTTAATAAGCAAAACAATTCTGCCAATGGAACACGCAAAATTTTATTGATAAGATTTCTTGAAATAAGATGCATTGCCTTAAAACAAGATGTTATATCTCACTGAAATGTTTCCTTTTAGTTAATTTTGTCTTATTTTGAGTGTGATGAGATATTTTGACTGGAAATTTGAAAAATATACTTGGTAAGATTTGAGTTTTCTCTGTGTAAAAGAAAGTGGATCCATTAGGAGTGGGAAAAATATTGATACACTCAAATATCCAGATATTTTCACATGCTGATATATATGTATATATTTAAAAACGCTGCATCTATTTTACTAGCAAAATCTTGCAAGATTTCATCGTTCTGTTATGAAATCTTGTGAAGTTTTACGAAATCCCGCAAGATTTTGCAACAGAACGATAAAATCTTGCGAGATTTTATCGGCATACGAAAATATTGCGATATTTTGGTATATCAATATTTTTTCCCACCCGTAATGGATTATTCCATTCAGACCTGTTCCTGGATTTTTTGTCCCAGAGCTGAGTTTGTGTCCCTCCGTGTCTGTGAAGCAGAGCTCGGACTCCACCCTGATCGGAGACTCGGAGCTCCAGAAGTCTCCCGTCTTCCCGCTGACCGGCTGCAGGGCTGCGGTCCACGTGGACCGGCTGAGCCAGGACCTGGTGGAAAGCTGCCGGAGCTCGGGCTTTGTGTTGTGCTCGCAGGACAGTTGGACCTTGACTCAAAAGTCTGCTCAGCCAAAGAGCCCCACGTTTCCCCAGAGCGACCCCCCCTCTCGGCCTCACAGTCCCGTCCTTATAGATGTGGATCAGGACAGTGACAGAGAGGCGGAGCCGAGCCTTCAGTCTGTCAGGAGTCCCGTGTTTGGCAGGAATACGCAGCAGGAAAGGTTTCCAGGTGCCTGCCGACATCTCGGCCTCTCCTGTGAAAAACCAGAACTCGTCTTCTCCTCTCAGGAGACATTAAAGTCCTCTTCTCCTGGAAAGTCTGGTTCCTGTCGCCCCCACAGCCCGGTGTTCCCTAAAAGCCCCGGTCCCCTCTCAGATGCAAGGGCAGCTGGATCCGGGTCAGGATCGATCGACGAGTCCAGTGTTCGGCCTGACCGCTCCGCAGCGGCGGATTCCCACTGATGTGCAGAAGTCTGGGGGTCCAGCTGACGGCGGGAAGGTGAGGTTCAGGTGTCGGAGAGCAGCTATGGAGGAGGAATCCTGCTCTCCGACTCGTGCACCGATGTTGGATATAATCTGGTCTTTAGCAGGTTTTTAAGTGAGTCTCGGATCATCAACGTGACGTTCTGTTAGTTCAACAAAAGCTAAACCAAAATGCAGAATCAGGTGGGAGTTAGCTCAGTGCCGAGGAGTAGAGATGCACCGATCCAGCTTTTTCCAATCCGATCTGATACCGATACCAGGGCTGAGTATATCGGCTGATACCTGATACCGATCCAATACTACTTTTGAATGAATAAACTGCATTCCTTGCCAAGTTATTGAAGGCATCAAGCTTGACATAAACATTTATCATTGTGTAAAGAAATGTAACAAAGTAACATAGATAGAAATGTACTTAATGTCTTCTTTTAACCAATAAAGTGTAAATTTATTACCATATTAATAAAAGCAGAAATGACTGGATCGGAATGCTGAATCGGTCACATTCATCCGATATCCGATCCAGCTAATTTATCAGTATTGGAGCCAATATCCGATCAGGGTATCGGATCGGTGCATCTTTACCGAGGAGGAAAGAGAAGCAGCTGCCAGCAGTCTGGGAAGGCCAATGTGTCCAGCATAGGGATGTAACGATTAGCGGTAAAATGAATAAAATTCCCAACGATTAGTAATACGTTTCAGATTTTAATCATCGCTAAAGTAGTGATTGATTACTGCACTTTGAAAAACTCTCAGTGATGCTGCTCATTGGCTGGAAAAGCAGCAGCAGACCCAGTTTGCAACGTTTAATTTATAAAAAATATGGCAGAAAGCAACAAAGGCGCCCACATGGACAGTACTCTGGAGAATTTCCCCCTTTAAAAGGACAAAGTAGACTTCTTGACCCATTTTGGATGTTTTTAATGATACTGGGGGGTGATTTCAATAATACTGTGATAATAATGATGACGGTAATCATTTTTGTCACAATAACAGTGATATGAAATTTTCATATCATTAAGTCTCTTACCAGTTAGGGCTGGGCGATATTGCCTTTTAGTAATATCCCCATATCTTTATGGCGTGTCACGATACATGATATATATCTTGATATTTTACTTTAGCGTTGAATTAATGCTTTGATGCATATAGTCACATCAGTAAGATGAGTCTACATTCTGTATCTACATTAAAACATTGCTGTTCATGCTGCATTAATATGTGCTGATTTTAAACATTCATGCCAAAAATCATCACTAAACAAACTGATCAAAACGTTATTGAACAGTTAAAGTAGTGGCAGTAACATCATGTAATTTTAAAACAGAATAAAGTGCCTACTACTACTTTCACTGCAAAAACTCAAACCTTACCAAGTATATTTTTCTAGTTTCTAGTCTAAATATCTCATCACACTCAAAATAAGACAAAATTTCCTAAAGAGAGATCGTTTCAAGTAAAATTCACTTGTTCTATAGGCAGAATTTTTTTGTTTATTACAAGCAAAAAAAAAATCTTGGCCACTCTTGAAATAAGTAAAAAAAAATTTTTTGCTTTAAATCAGCAAAAGAAATTCTTGTCAATAGGACAAGGAAAATTTTCTTGATAAGATGCATTACCTTAAAAACAAGTTCCTATGTCTCACTGAATGTTTCTTTTTTGGTGATTTTGTCTTATTTTGAGAGTAATGCGATATTTTGACTAGAAATTAGAAAAATATACTTGGTAAGATTTGAGTTTTTTGCAGTGTAACGATAATAATACATTTTATTTGAAAAGTGCCTTATGAAAGTACCCAAGGACACTTTTAAAAGCAAATAAAAGATTAAAATCAGTAAGCTAAAACACTAAAAATGCAAAACATAACGTGCTCTCCAACCCTAAAACATTCAATAGCAAACGTGTGCAGCATACAGTACCTGCCTATATTTATTCACTGTCAGTGATCTCATTGCTGCTGTCTGTTCTGTAGTCCGATATAACAGCGCGGGGTTCGCTTGGAAGCCTCCGTGAGTCATGTGACCGCTTAAACAGCGAGGTCAACATCTTTTGTAACTCTGAGTATTGATGTCTCCGGAGGTTGGCACGGATGGCACCAGCTGTTGGTTGTGGATTGTGTTGCATCGCGGCTACTTGTAATGATATTAAACATGTTTAATAGTAGGAGTGGGAAAAAAATATTGATTATATCGCAATATTTTTATGTGCCAATATCATCTATATTTAAAAACATGGTATCAATCTATTTTACTCACGAAATCTCACAAGATTTTGTAACATAACGCTAAAATTTTGTGAGTAAATAGATTGACACAGCGTTTTAAATATGGATATGATATCGGCATTAGGGATGCATGATATAATCGACCCCCTATCGGTATCGGCCCTAAAACTGAATATCGGACATTGGCCACAGCACCGATATTTAAACGATATTTAAACGATCAGCCTACTGTTTCTTAAGCCTAAAAAAAAAAACAAAAAAAAACTTCTTCCTCTTCAAAAACTTATTTTTACAGACTTTAAGGGGTGGGACAAATATTGATAAACTGAAATATCATGATATTTTCATATGCTGATGTCATATTGACATGAAAGAACGCTGTATCGAGCTATTTTACAAACGAAATCTCGCGATATTTCATCGTTCTATTGCGAAATCTCGCGGGAAGTCACGAAAATTGAGACATTTTCATATGCTGATATCAAATTGACATTTAAAAATGCAGTATCGATCTATTTTACTCACAAAATCTCGTGAGAATTCACGAAATATCGCGAGAGATTGTAACAGAACTATGAAATCTCGCAAGATTTTGTAAATAAAATAGATTGATACCGTGTTTTTAAATATCAATTTGATATCGGCATATGAAAATATTGCTGTATTTAAGTGTATCTATATTTTTTCCAACCCCTATTTTTCAAAGGGTCGGAAACTGATTAAAAAACTGCTATTTGCATTGACTGCTTATTTTTTTCAGCTTTATTATAGGTATTGATATCTGTTTTCGGCCACATGAGTTTTAAAATATCGGATATCGGCAAATTCCAATATCGCACATCCCTAATCGGCATATGAAAATATCACTATTTTTTTTCCACTCTTATTTGATGTTATCATAAGCTGATATAAAACAGCAGATTACCATCTCAAACTTGTCGATCGAGGCTGCGGGGGTGCACTGCGACTAGGGCTGTGCAATTAATCGAAATTTGATCGTGATTTAAAATATTCTTGTCAAACAATCTCCAAACCCCTATAATCGAGTTGAAACAATTTTTTTCACATTTTTCTGTACACTATTTCCGAAAATTATTCTTAAGTGAAAGTTTATTTCAGCGACTTCCACCAAGCAATTTGTTAAAGCTTGAAGTTTATTTTGGGATATTTTTCATATAAGTAAGAATGTTTTTTTTTTATTCTTCAAATATAGAGAAACTGCAGATCAGCTGGAAACATTGTTTACTTTGGATACGTGTATGTTTTTCTACGTTTTGCATTTATTTAATGTTTAAACGAATAAAAATATACTTTGATGTTTTATACACTGCAAAACAGCTATATAAGTACATATTTGGTAATTTTCAGTTCGAACATTTTGCATCAATTATCAATGAGGTGTTAGAAATGCTAAATAAAACTTAAAATAATCATTTGAATAATCATGATTTCAATATTGATCAAAATGACCGTGATAGCGATTTTTTTCATAATCCAGCAACCATAGCCGCGGCTCCAGTAAAACTCCTGAGATTTACTGAAGACCTGCAGTCTTAAGTCTGGGACGATGAAAATCGTGTGGTGTGAACCAGCATAGATGTTCACATTCAGAGAAGCTGGAACCAGTATGGCTCGCTGGGAAGGTTGCAGGAGAAAAGAGAACATGGCAGGAGGGCTGAGGTTGGCAAAGCTCCAGACAGACCAGAGTGGAGATGTTGTGTCAGATTATCAGTGGGGACAGGTCCTCTCAGCACGGTGGTGGAGGCTCATGGTCTGGGCTCGTTCTGCAGGACCTGGACTCCACCTCCAGCTCTGCTGAAACTGGTTAAATGTCATGTTGTCAAACATCTGAGGCGGTTTTACTTTCCAGAGCTGAGGGCCATGACATCATCACTGATCAGTTTTCCTGTTTTCTTGTTGAAGGAGACAAAGTCTGCTGGTCGGAAGACGGTCATGTCTTTACCTGAATCAGGTACAGAGATGTCCCTCTGCTCTTGCTTTGCATCTTCATCGGTAGTTGGATGTGTGATCCGGTTTTCATTGCCGTGTTTTCTGCTTCATGTTTCAGAAGAGCTGGATGAGCAGTCCAGAGACCAGAACTCTGCTGGGACGGAGCTGACGAGCGACATGACGGTGATCTGGTCAGACGACGACGACGTGCTGGTAGGAAACTCGCTCAGAGCAGGAGCTTCGTGTTAATCAGGATGTGTTGTAACGGGTTTTCTGTCCGTGCAGCCGGTGGGCTCCCCCAGCCCCGTCTTCCCAGAGGAGCGGCCCGGTCGTCAGGCGGCCTCCCAGAACCACCTGACTGCAGCCCCGCCGGGACCGACCGGGCTGAACCGCAGGTACGGAGATCTGAGACTGGAGCTGTTTCCAGACTAGAGAGGCGTTCGTGGTTCGATTGTTGCTGTTCAGGCTGGTGAGACGTCCTCCGTCGTCCTCCGTCCTCCGTCCTCCGTCGGTGCAGTGGGGACAGCCTGACCAGAACAGCTGTGGAGTAATCACATTACTCTGCTGTCGTACGAGATGATGACTGACTGGATGTTGGAGGTTTTCTCTTCTTTGTGATGATGACGAGGATGACAACCCTGATGAAGCTCTCTGTTTCCAGCCTGGATCGTCAGACGGCGGTGCTGGGAACGTTGGATGATCAGAGCAGCTCTGACAAACGCGCTCCACCTGGACCTTCCTCCTCCTCTTCGTCCACTGGCCGACGGCAGCAGCTTTCCGTCGCAGAGCGACAGCTGACCCGGGAGGCGGCCCCCCCACCAGAGGAGCCGGCAGGCGGGCAGACGGTGCACTACTACTGGGGGGTTCCCTTCTGTCCGCGAGGCCTGGACCCAGATACCTACACACAGGTGATCCAGCACTTCGGACACGTTTCCAGGACATTTTAGGCTAAATTACAAACACTGGCCAACAAAAAAGGTCCATCACTGTAATATTCAGCTGGAGCGCCTTCAGCTTTGATTACGGCAGCATTCTCTGTTTCCAGAAGCTTCTGCAATGTCAGCAGATTTATTTCCATCCAGGGCCGCATTAATGTTTCACCAAGATCTTGATGATGATGGCAGAGTCTGACTGCTGCTTCATCACTTCACCTGCCTCTCTTCTTACCCTGATGCTCCATCACTCTGGAACAGAGTAAATCTGGACTCATCAGACCACATGACCTTTGGAGCTCCTCCCGGTAGTAAAGCCCGAGACCCGAGCTCGTTTTAAGAACAGGGTTTATTGGCAGTCATTGACCGACCTGTGGGGAACTAAGGAAAAAGTGAACAATCACATAGTTATAGCTTAATATAATTACACAAATACACGATAAACACGCCTCGTAGGCTGCACGCTACCAAAGGGGCTGAAACTTTTCCTTTCTTCTCGGTCTTCGTCTTCTTTGTTTACATTTAATGTTCTAACTCTCTTTTTTTTGAGTGTGGAGACAACCGACCACATTGTTTCTCCCTTGCCGTTCTCTGCCAGGTGTGTTATTAAAGTGGTACCATGTAGAAACAAAAACAATGAATGAGTCCGCTTTAACTAAAGAGCAGGTAGGAACCAAAAAATAAATAAAATAAATGAGAATGCATTAAACTGACTTCCAATTAGTGGTTTTCTTAAGGCTACACAGCTGTTCAGTCCCAATCCCTTGAGTTAGGGGGCTCAATTATGGAAAAAAAAACATTATCAGGATTATTTTGGCCAATATTGAAATCACAATTATTTAAAAGATTATTTTCTAGTTACACAATGCATTGATTTTGGACTTTTTTAAGGTTTCTACCATTGAAAATAAATATAGGCTACAAATATGTATCTTACAGCTGTTTTGCAATATATAAAACATTAAATGAATAAAAGAAATATATTTTAAATGTTAAATTAATGCAAAAAACATAAATATACCCAAAATAAACAATGTATCCATCTGTTCTGCAATTTCTCTATATTTGAAAAATAAAGTAATTATACTTATTTACATAAAAAAATATCCCAAAATAAACTTTGCTAAGCTTTAGTGCACTGCTAGAACATTCCAAATCTGTCATTTTTGTTAATGACACCCAACAAATTGCCTGGGATAACCTCAGAACAACTTTTAAAAATTGTGCCAAGAACAATGGCAAAAAAATGGTTTCAACTCGATTATATGAGTTTGGAAATTGTTTGACACAAAAATTGAAATCACAATCAAATTTCTAATAATTGCACAGCCCTTCCTTGAGTTCCCTTCGCATTGTGCGTGTGGAAATGTTCTTACCTTCACTATTAAACATAGCCCAGAGTTCTACTGTTGTTTTTCTTCAGTTTGATCTCACCGAACGTTTAGGTGATGGCTGATCATGATCATTCAGGATTTTTTCCAGACACATTTCTTCCTGGAAGACGATGGGTCCCCTCTAACAGTTTTTGATAATGTGTTTGAACAGTTCTGAACTCAGTTTTAGTCGTTTCTGCATCTCCTTAGATGTTTCCTCTGCTTGATGCTGCCAATAATCTGACCCTTCTCAGACAGACTAACATCTTTCCACCACCATGGATGCGTCTTTCCACATGGTCCTTTAGGAAATGAGAAGCAACTCATTGCAGCATTTGGAGTTAAACAACTTGTTGCAGCTGAAAGATAATCGCCCATGCAGTAATTATCCAATAGGAGTCTCCCACCTGTTTGCTTAGTTAAATCCAGGTAGACACTTTTTTTTTGGCCAGGCAGTGTGTGTTTCATATTTAATCCGTAGCAGAAGCTGCTCGGATCAAAGATGGTGAACTTCGAGTGTGATCGTGTTAAATCTTTATAATCCTGAATGCAACTTTGTGCTGTTGATGTTTTGCTGTCTCTCAGGTGATCATGGCCCAGATGGAGGTGTATGAGAAGAGTCTGAAGCAGGCTCAGAGGTGTCTGCTGAGGAAGGCTGAGTGGGGGGAGGCGGTCCTGCCGGAGCCAGAGGAGTCATCGCTTCATCCAGAGGTTCAGCAGCGTGTTGCAAACACATCACAGCTGCAGACAAACATGACAGAATAAAGAAAATAAATTAAACTCTTTTGTAACCAGGTGATCATCTGTTTTACTGCCCTCAGAAATCTCCGTCACCGGAAGTGCCAGCTGGTTCCCCTCGACATCTCGTTCCCCGGAGGTAAAAAGCCTTTATCACTTTTCCAAGTTTATACCTTAATGTCTTCACTTAACGTCCCCTTCATCAGGAGCACCTTCTAGTACCGGGTCAGACCCCCCTTTCCTCCAGAGCTTCCTTCATTCTTGGTGTTATAGATCCAGCAAGGTCCATATTGACATGATAGCATCACACAGTCGCTGCAGATTTGTCAGCTGAACATCCACAATGAGAATCTCCCGTTCCACTTCATTGTGATGAGAATCTCTCGTTTCTTGATCCGTGATGAGTTTGAACTTCAGCAAGTCATCTTCAGGTCTACATGACTAGGTGCCGTCGTGTGATTGGTTGTTACATCTTTGTGTTAAACTGGAGCTGATGAAGTGCGGGACGAGTGTACGTTTGGCATTCCTACTGTAGATGTGGGGTGTTTTTCATGCTGTTGATGCTGGAGCTTGTTTGCACTTTTATCTTTCAAAGCAGATAAAGAAACAGTTATTTTTCACCCCTGTTTTCAATCAGACATTAAAAAAAGGGATGTAGCACTTGTGCTTCCTTGAAACGCTTCTCATATTTGATCTCTTAATCTCACAGCTGGTCATATGTCATCATCTTTGGGTAGAGGACTGAGCTAATATGTTTTTGAGATGGACGTCATTTTAGATAAATTTTTCCTGTTTAATAACTAAATTACTGAAACCAAAAGCTTTTAATTTCTGAGATCATTCGAATGTTTCTAGTAATGCATCCTGTTGGTCTTAAATTTAACCTTGAAACCTGCTATCTGCTGTCAATCAAAGGTTTGGTGATGCTCCGCTTATTTATCAGGATGATGGTGCATCTTCTCACAGAACAGCAAGCGTTCAGACTTTCCTTCAGGACTGTCCATCAGATCCACCTCTGAGCAGTTTTGTTTTGGACCGGAGCGATGAACAGAACCAGAACTGTGGTGTGGGGCTGGCCGCTCGTGTTGGACCAGAGGTGCACGCGAAAACGCGTGTTTTTGGGAATCATTCCTGTGATCTGATGGCTGGTTTCAGGAGAGGACTCCGTCTGAGAGGCAGGAAAACGAAGGAAGCAGCTGATTCCCTTCCAGCTGAGGCAGAGGAGGGAGGAGACGGGGAGGAGGAAGAAGCGGTGCGACAAGAGAAGTCAGAGGAGAAGAACGAGGGCGAGGACGAGCAGATGAATACTGACGACTGTGAGGTTTGTCCAGGTACGGATGGCTTCGTTATTCTCATGCAGGACAGAAATGTTTTATTTCAGCTTCAAACAGAGTTCGAGGTACCGGGGCAGTGGGGTCAGCTTCCAGATTCACAGGATGCAGCGTCAACGTCATGTAGATACAGACACGCCGTCCCACTGAAGGTCCAGAGTTAGAGATTCTCTCATCACCAAACAGTTTAAACAACAAACGGTTAAAAAGGTAGATGAAGTTCACAAGAAGATGTAAGCACTGATGATGGCTCCACCCGTTTACCCGACCTCATGCACAAACGACATCTGCTGAAAGCACCAAACCAAACATTTCATCTCTGTGACCCAGATGCATTGGGCCTCATGCAAGAAGCATTCGTACGAATAAATTATTGCTTAAATGGTTCGTATGAATGATTTAAGAGAAAATACTACATTCACCAATTTTCTTGTATTTCTAATCTTCTGTCAGGCACAAACAAATTTCACGACTGCTTCAGACTTGACATAGGAGTATTGCGCAATCAGTCTGCTGTTATCCAAACCTAGTTTTACTCTAAAGGAGCAACTGTGTATTTTTAAATCCAACATAAATTAGACTACATCATTTTTATGCGCAGACTGAGCGACTATCAGCCGCTTCACTCGCAGCCAGCATGTCAGTGAGGGGACGATGGTTTGATTTGTTGTCATTTCGTGAAAAGAAAGTGCAGTCTGTGAGCTCTAAGTGAGATCAAGCTGCTACAAAAATGAAATAACATCTGGAACAGAAAATGGATAGAAAGTTCATAAAAGAGGTTCAGCAACAGTCGCCGCCGCAGCTCTTCTAACGGTCAGACGTGCAGTCAGTTCACGGCGCCTCGGCTTCGTTATGACAAAATGTGGATGTTTGGGTCTGAATTTGTCAAATTAGAGTTTCACCGTTGAGAGAGAGATGGAGAAGGGGATGAAAGGATGACAGATGTGGTCTAGCTACACGTCAGCTTTTTTATCCAGCTGGGATGCACAGTACACGTGTGTGTGTGTGTGTGTGTGTATTAAAAGGAGATTTGCAGAATGCTGCGCTGTGTTGGTTGATGGAAACTCATATTAAGCATTTACATCGTATATTGCACCTCTCAGCCTCCACCAGTAGATTTCAGTGGCTGTTTTGCTTTTGTTAGACGTCTTTTTGACACCATTATAGGATCAACTATTTTTTTTATTTTTACTTCTGTAATCAATCAATCAATCAATCAACATTCTTCATATTGGAGATGACGGAAAATATAAAAAAAAAAATACTTGATTAAGATAGGTTTTTTTTTAAAAGCTTTGTTTGCGTTTTCCCAGGAAAAGCATTTTTTCTCACAGGCATTTCCAGCTCTTGTGATTTATTCTCCTCTGCTCGGCTTTTACCTCCTTTTAATTCTGCCATTTTTCTGAATGAACACGTTCTGACAAGCGAGGGAAGTCGTGTCCAAGCAGCTTTGAGTTGTTTATTTGTGATGATCCGTCCTTATTTACAGACATTTACTTGCTATGGTGTCGCATATCAGTGAAGTCATTAAAGCCGCCGCTGTAAAAATGTCTGAAAACAAGGACGAATCACCACAAAAAAGCTGCTTCGAGCTCACAGGGGGTCCAACTAATGTTTGGTAACAAAACATCGGTGAAATGAAGGAGTTTGTGGCAGATAATAGAGGCTGCACGATGTTGCAGACATCTCTTCCATTATATCACACATACGCTGATCTGGAGTGGATCTAAATATCACCTGAAGGAATTCAAGTTGCACCAAAACTGTCTGGGTGAGGAAATGAACTCATTTCATTCTAGAAAATAGATCCAGCTTGAAAAAACTGAACTTCCCCTTTAAAAAAATGCAGGAACGAAAAACACGTTCATTATTCTGACTGATGGTTTTCCTTAAAAAAACTTATTAAATACAACTTAAGAACAAATTTAAGAAGATTAGGAAGAAGTTTTTGGCGATGAGGCCCAGCGAAGGCAGCGTGATGCAGAGTTGTGTGAAGAAGAAACGGATCTGCAGCTCTGAACGGAGACGTTTCAGACCGAAGCCAACTCGCAGGTTCCTGATTACAGGAGGGTTAAAGCTGCACGTCAGATCCACCGTCCTGCTGGGGATCAGTCTGATCTGTCCAGGACGTCATTCACAGGATGAAGTTGCTGTTCTGGGTTGCCTGCGTCCAGGCCTCAGCTGACCTGCTTTCCACTGATGCGTTAGTTCTTGTTTCAGCTGCTTTTTCCTGTTTGAACAACAGAGACGCAGCTGAGCGACGACAGCACGCAGGATCTGATGATGGACGCCCAAACTCAGGCGGAGGTGAGTTTGGCGGCAGGATCAGATCAAAGAAACCGCTTCTTTTAAATGTCACGACTGCTTCCTGAGAACTCAGAAGTTCATGAAACGCTTGTTCTGTTCAGGTTTCTTTGCCGCGGCCGTGTAAAAGCCCAGATCTGCCCGAGATCGAGATGATTCTCCAGGAGGATTCTCCAGCTGGTGAGGAGCCCCAGAAGGAGGAGGAGGATGGTGAGTAAAAGGAGCAGACCACGTTTCACCCTCTGGGTCTCCACCATCTTACTCATCATCTTTATTTGTGGCTATTTTCAGCTTCTTTGGATGAAAAGATGGAGGTAAGCGTTGATCCTGGAGGACGGAACGAGGAAGAACAGGACAGGAGAGGTCCAGACGTGGAGGACATGAAGGACAGGAGTCCTCAGAGGTCCAGCTCTCCTGATCTGGAACCAGCCGTCATCCCCCAAAGTCCCAAAACCTCCATCGACTGCCCCATCTGTCAGGCGTCCTTCCCGGCCAGCGAGATCGAGATGCACGCGGCGTACTGCGACGGAGAGGTGGCCGTCGTGGACGAGAGGAGGCCCGAGAACAACCGTTTCCAAGGTGATGGTTTGTTTACCAAAACAGACTCAGAGTTTTAGTGTCTGAGATGATCCTCAGTTGTTCCGAACAGTCCAGAGATGTTCAGAACAACGCTGGTGATGGCGTGCTTGCATATGAGTCGCTCCCCGTGCGCCACCTGGTGGACAGGTGCTGTCAGCGCGTGAAGAATGTATTCAAAACTACATGGTCGACCAACGGGCAGAAATGCAGAGTTCCTCAGGAATATTTCCTCTTTTTTTTAGAGGAGACGACCCTCGCTGGTAAAGAGATATTAGTTACATCAATTAACAACTAAGGATACACAAAGATGTGAAATAAATGCAGTATTGATCCTGTATTGGAAGTAATTCAGAATTAATCAACCTTCCACTAAAACAGACTTCATCCATTACTGGTTATAAATACTAGTATAAATATAGTGTTAGAGTTTTTTGTTATTGAAAATACATCAACAACAACAACCACCATTTCAGCATTAAATTAACTTAGTTGTGTTATTACACTGTTACTTGCATATTGGTAAAAAAAAACAAAAAAAAAACTATTTTGTGCAGGTTATAGTAATACCGAGTAACCATCACTGTATCTTTTGTCAGGTTTGTGTACAGTAAGGAACTGCAGGCTTGTTCAGATCTGATTAAATAACCTAATGAATAAAAATAACATAATAGTTGCTTCTGTGTTGCATCTAAAATAGTGTTTGCAGAGTCATGAACCTTTATTATAGAAAATATTAATGTTTATTACTACAAAACTATTATTATGAGTCAGTTTCTTATTTGTTTTAAGAATATAAACGTGAAAATGAAGCTGTCTGGATGGAAGAAAGATAGTGTGGCAGTCTTTTATTTGTGCTTATTTATACTGATGGATTTTAGTCTCCTACAGTATATGTTTATATGTTTGGAGGCCTGGATGTGGGACAGGCGAGACATGAGCATGCAGAGGAGTCTGGAGCAATGTTGAATTATTCAAATGTGTAACATCAGTTTAAGAACATTTTCTGTATTAATTTGTGGATTTAACACAATGTATGAAAAACACATTCATTTATCAAATACATGTCATGTTCAAAAATAATGTTTTTCATAACAGTGGACGTTACAACTGCTTGACCAGTTGTAACATGTAGTCCATATTTTCCGGACTGTAAGTCGCATCGGTCAAAAAATGCATCATCAGTCAAAAAAAAAAAAGCAGCATATATATTTATAGTTTTTTTTTTCTCATATAATAACTGATGTGAATATATTACGTACTACTAATATATTATATATTATATTATACAGTTACTTACAGTTATTTATGTACAGTTATTAGTTCATTTATAGTTTTTTATTTATGTATTTTTTTCATATCCTATTTATTACTGCTAAAAATTCCCCTGTCACTCTGATTCCAAAGTTACTCCCTGTAAATGATCATAAACATCATAAATAAAAAGGAAAAGTGTGTTTTTTTGAGGCTTTATTCCACCGTACAGACGGTACAGCCAGATGTCCTAAATGACGTCCTCTCACTGAGATAAGGCTGTTCTGGGATCTTTGCTTTCGGAGCAGAATATAGTTGTTATGCCTGGAGCGCCCTCATGTGGCATCAGACGGTAATGCTTACTCCTCACCAGTTAATATGAATTAACACTTATAAATATGTTAAATTACATATTTTGATATACAAGTCGCGCTGGACTATTACGTTCCAGGAGCTGCCAAACTAAAAAAAGTGCGACTTGTAGTCTGAAAAATACGGTACGTTTTCATTCCTAATGATGGTTAAAAACATTTAGTGATGGAGGTTCTCAGAATTCATGCATCATAGAGTAAAAAAGATTATGATTGTGATTTTTTTCTTTTTTTTTACTGATACTGTGATTTCATGTTTTAAATTCGAGCTTCCTTTTTGTGTTTCTAACGTGATGGAGGAATATTACATCTGAATATAAACTGCCGTCAACTCTAACTCTGCGATTCTAGAAAAGCTTCTGCTCATCTCTGGAGTGAAAACAGTCTGGTGTTATTGATCCTATTTACTCCTCAGAGATTAAAAGCTGCAGTCACTCAGAAAAATATCATTTTGACCCTAAAGCACGACTGAAATCTTGTCGACATTTCTCATCGTCGTTTTGATTAAACCTTCCTCTTCCTCAGTGTCTCAAAAGCCTCGGAGGAGGAGATGGAGGAGAGGCGAGGGAGCAGCAGAGGAAACAAGCGAGCCCTCTAACAGGTCGGTGGACGTCGGCCGTCATGTTGTCGTGTTCAGTCTGATTCTTGACTGCTGAGCTTTGATCTCCAGGAACCAGGAGAGGTGTTACATCTGTCAGAAGTCAGTCGCTCTGAGAGACTACAGCCGCCACACGGAGCTCTGCCTCCAACGCCGAGCACCCAGATCTGCAGCGGTGAGTTCAGCTGCAGCAGCTGCAACTGCCGCCTGAAACTGCTTCTCATGCTTTTATTTCCACCTTTCAGAGGGGAAGTTTACTGTCAGCGTTGGAGCAAACAGAAATCAGGAATCCAGGTAACTCTGACTTTTACTTTTTACTTCTAAAAGTCCTAAAGATGCAACGTTCCCTTGTTGCAACAGGACAAGGGAACAAGCGTGTGCAGAACCAACAGAATTAAGTTAAAGCAGAATAAATGTGTTCATGATGGTGGAATTATTAAATTCAAACTTTATTCAGATTAAGTTTAATTTGAAATTATTCAGAATTACGTGTTTACAAGGTCCATTTAAAGAGGAACTGAAAACTCATGTAAACATGGAAAATGTGGTTTTGGTGTCTGTTCTGTTGTGTAAAAAGAGAAGCAGCTCCTCATTGTGACCACAGGAGGGCGCCAGATTCATACTCTGTTCAGTCGTCCTCAAAATTATTCATACTATCCAATTAAAGAACAGGCCAAATTCACAACAGTAATTCAAACAGGAAAATAAAGAAACTAGTAATAGATAAAAATTTACAAAATTATGATTTAGTAAAACAAAGTATTGCTTTTGAATTGTGTGTGATTTTTAATAATTAAAAAAAAACAAACAAACCAAACTGTCCCAGACACATTACAGCTTTTCCTTGAACCGTGGACCAACATACCTGTCCACAGGTGCAGACGTCTGATTGGACGTTGCAGAAAACACCTGATTGCAGTGATTGCCTTAAATTGTTGCAAAACAAAATTTTAGCTTTGCAGCCCCATCATGCTTGTTTGTTTATTTATTTTTGTGCGTTTGTTTTTAATATTTCTATAGAACCACAATTTAAAATCAATGTCATAGTTTTCATAGAATTTTTATTTATTACTTTTGTCAATTTCAACTTATTTCACTGACAGCTGATTTTTTTCCTTCTGTAATTGGAGGGTATGAATCATTTCGAGCACAGCTGTATACATATACACATATGTATGTATTATTTCCTACTACCGCTGAGTCACTCTGGAGGAGCGTCGACTGCAACCGTCCATGTGGAGCTTGTTGTGTCTCTTGTCTCAGACTTGTTCTGTTATTGGTGTAAATAAAATCGGTTTCCAGACACGACTCCTGCTTCGACCTTGTCCTCGTTACAGTCTGGTGTGAGGGGGGGGTTTCGTGGAGATCAGCAGGTGCAGGGATGCTCCTCATCTACAAATGGGTCCTCTCACAGTTGTTTCCAGTAAACATCCGGACGTCTCGTTTATATTTGTGTAGAATTGCAGAGAAACTTGTGAAAGATGATGTGAATATTTCACTCCAGATTTCCACGTTGTATTTTCTCTTTACGATGACGAAGATCCTGATGTGTGTCATGTTTCTGCAGAAGCCGGACCGTCCAGATCCAGAGTCCAGCCAGAGTAAGACTCAGCACTCATTTCCACGTTTATCCTTATCAGACCTTTTGGGTCTTGTTTTAACATTTTTATGTGTCTGACAACAGAGATGTTATTGTTCTGAGGGATGATGATGATGATGAAGAGGAAGCAGCTTCAGCGTTTCAGATCAGCAACTCTCCCATCAGATCCTTCACTCCCATCTCCGAGGCCACCGACTGCCTTATCGACTTCAAAAAACACGGACAAGCCAAGAAGCCGAGCCAAAGACGAAGATGACGCCGCCATCATGAAGCGCGCCGGAGCACCTTCATCCTGATGTCACCTTCCAGATGTTTATGCAGACAAACAGAAACTCAGCACTTGAATTTTTGAAAATCGGTTCAGAGGAAAACTAATCAAGACATTTTGAAGCCACTAACGTTGACCGACTACCTCTTCCTGTATCAGATCATTCCGGTTTATTTTACTGTAACTTTGCTCTCAACTTGCATTAAACGTCTCAGTGAAAAACTGTTTCACCATCTTCTCCTTTAAGAAACAGCTGAACACCAACATGAATATTTTACGTTTTTAGCAACCTTTTTGTTTTAGACTAAATTGACAGAAAATTATTCTTACGGGAGTCAAAGTTAAAGGCATGAAGGTGAATATTGCTCACTGTTCAGCCTTTTTTGTCTGCGTCAGGAATTTCTGTGTTCAACTCATCGTGCAGTTTTAAGACAATCCAAAGAAAAGTACATCAAAGAGAGAAGTGTGCGATGACTTTTGAAACAAATACCTCAAAATGTTCTCAGCAAGAGCTAAAAATTCAGAATTTCCCCCAAAGAAATGAATGGGGTTTTAGTGATAGGATGAAAAAACGAAGCCCACTTTAGAGGCCGGTAAAAACTGTATTCAAAGTTTAAACGGGTCATAAACAAAAGTTACGTCGCCGTTTCATCGCAGCTTCGTCACTGCCCCATCCCGGTTTCATTGCCGCTTCTAGCTGTTTTGTCGCCGCTACGTCGCCATTTCATCGCAGCTTTCCTGCATCTTCGTTGCTAGGTTGTCATTTCGACGCAACTTCCTTGCCGGTACGTCACCGTTTCATCACAGTTTCGTCACCGTTTCGTCGCTGCTTGGTTGCAGCTTTGTAACTGTTTCGTTGCCGCTTCTTTGCAGCTTTGTCGGCGCTATGTTGCCGTTTTGTCACAGCTTCTTCACTGTTTCATTGCAGCTTTATCTCCGCTTCACCTTTGTATCTGCTTCTTCGCTGCTTCGTCTTTACTTCATCACTGTCAAAAAAAAATACAAGCTACAATTGTAGAACACTTCTCCAAAAGCTTGTGGTGGAAGTTATTGGTCTTTGTTGTGATAACTTGACTAGTACTGTAGCAGCTGGAAAAGTGTTGAAAATGTCCTGGAAAAGAACTTCTTGAAAAGAGTGGGAACCCTGATTACAGTTACTCTTATTAGAAAATTGCAGTTGATGTCTTCTAGGTCATTTTTACGTGCATCCCGTGGACCAGGTTGGACTCTGGCGGTCCGGTTTTGGCCTCCAGGCCGTATGTTTGACACCAACCATTTCCCGTTTCAGGCTTCTGCCGCAGCTCCTCACACATGCAGGATGAGGAAGGAAGTGACCTTATTTAAGTCTGAAAATGAAGAATTTCCACTTTTAGCTCATTCACTGTCCTGTTCCAGCCACTTTCAGCTTTTTCAGGACGTTTCTGAAGCCATGACGTGACCAGAATGTTCTGTCCTTTATCAGCGCCTCAGATTAAACCATGTGAGGAGTTAAAGTCTCGTTTCCAGAATCTACTCGATGTTTCTTCTGCATGCGTTTCTGTCTTTTATCTTCCGTCCTTGAGAAAAGCTGCTTTCATGTTGTAGCCTGCCGTTTGGGTCGCTGCTGTTGCAGCTTGTGGTTCCTGTGGGACTGAAACAACACACCAACGTGCAGACGGCGGTTTTGTAACCTCATAATGTCACAACCATGAGTTGCACCAACCGGGCCAAAGCTGGGCAGAACAAACTGTAACTCCTGTCCAGTTAGATGAGGAAATGACCTCCTTGCAGCAATATGGAGCAAACATGTTCTGCTACGCAAAATATTGGGACCTAAGTTTTTTATTTTGTACATTAATGACGTTATAAAAGTTGTTAAAGTATAAAAATTTACTGTAAATACAATTCTTTTAGTTCTGGAGATGAGTGCTGTCAGAATCAAATGAAATAGTCAAGATTAAAAATGGTTTGATTAAAAACAGATTATCATTAAATTTGAAGAAAATGAAATGAATGGTTTTAAAAACTAAGAAAAGAATGAAAACGTTTCTTTGACTATAGCTGGAGTTGAGATTTTGTGTCTGAATTGAGGTTTTTGGGTGTAGTAATGATGACAAATTGACATGAAATCACATATAGGTTGTACTGAAATGAAAATGTCAAAGAATGTTGCAGTTTTGAATGAAGCAAAAATGTATATTGCCATGATGAGGATCTATACTGTACACTTATTCTGCCATATTTGAGTTATTGTTTGGAAGTGTGAGGGAATACGTACAGTCGTCATCAAAATTATTCACACCCTCCAGTTAAAGAAAAGGCTAAATTCACAATAGTAATTAAAATCACAAGAAACTGAAGAAACAAATAATAAATAAAAATTTTCAAAATTATAATTTGTTGAAATAAGATATTGCTTTTGAATTGTGGTTGAAAAGAATAATGATTAAAAAAAAAAAAACATAACCATCCCAGTCAAATTACAGAACCTTGCTTATGAACAATGGGCCAAAATATCCGTCAACAGGTGTTTATTTTACAGAAATGAGTGATTCACAATGTGAAATCAAGAGCACACCAACAAGCTGTTTATGAAATCAGGACTTATTAAAATTAAGGATTTCGTTGAGCTACACACTTTTAGTTATCAAGGCAAAAAGTAAAGTATTACCAGCAGGTTTGCAGAAGTTGTTTGTTTTTAGTTCAGAAGATCCGACAGTAGAAGAAAATTTCACTTTAAACATCAAGGACTACTTTAAAACAGAAGTGGATTCAGAATGTGGTGTCAAAGTGTGGAAATTATGACCGATCGGGCAGAAGTTATGTGATAAAGTTTTTCAGTTTAAGATTCAGTAAATGTACTACTGGTGAAAAATGAATGTAGAGGGCACATAGCAGAAATGAAAAAAGTTTCAGGCTTGCCGAAAAAAAACCCCAAAAAACAAACTCTTTAAGGTTGAATATGAAAATCCTTTTGATGCAACTGCAAGCTCCAAACATCTATTAAATCATTGCACAATATGTGAACATTATGTCTGCAAAGTCAAACCCTGATAAAGTGGAGCAGGATTAAAGTTTTGGATTAAATGCAGGATTACAGAGATTTTATTGCAGATAGTTTCCAAGGTTTCCAAAATGACCATTTTTGTACGACTGGTTCTCAGGATATAAGGTCCAAGACCGGAACGAGAACAAAGCTCAGCGGCTGAGAGGAGACAAAGTGCAAACTGGACCAACAATTTTAGATTTTATGACATTACATTTTTTAACATAAATACAGTTAGAAAAATTTCCACATTGAAGTCTCCCGCTATGATAAAAAGCTAATTTACATTAATTCATTTGCAATAACAAAGCCCTTACAGAAAAACCATTTGCTCCACATGTTCATGCATATGTGACTCACATGTGCAAACGTCTGCTTTTGGAACATTTGTGATCCACATGTGAACCAAATGTGGCACATGTGGAATTCATGTGGCTTTTCTGTAAGGAAGTATAAACATGTAATTATCAAAAGTGGAAGTATCTGAGTACTTCTATATTTTCTATCAGGTTTATCTCATAGATTAAGCATTTTAAGCCCTGCTGAATAATTCAAGTGAATTAAACTAAGTTTTTATTTTTAATTTAATTAAACTCAGATTATTTTAGCTTTATAAGTAAAGCTCCAACTCTCCACAAGGTCGTAGAAAACAGTCTGATTCAATCCAATTCATTATAATCCAGATCAAATAAATCCATTATGATTAAAGATGCACCAATCCGATACCTGGATCAGATATCGGCTCCAATATTGACTAACGAGCTGGATCTGATATCGGATGAATGCGGCCAATTCAGTCATTTCTGTTTTCATCAATATAATAAATGTAAACTTTTTTATTTGTTAATAAATAATATTAAGTACATTTATATCTGTGTTAATTTGCTATATATTTTCTAACAAGGCTAAATATTTATGTAAAGCTTCACTCACATGGCAAGGTATGGTTCGATCATTCAACAGTGGTATTGGATCGGTATCGGGTATCGGCCGATGTGCTCAGCCCAGATATCGGTATCTGAAAAAACTGGATCGGTGCCTCTCTAATTATGATCCACATCAATCCAGTTTAAATCAAACCTGGTTCATACAAACCTGTTCATAACCAGTGTATGGAAAAAGAAAAAGGTTTATTATACATTTAGAGATTAGAGACATTTGTAAAGTACGATCATTTGAATATGGTTATACAATAAAGTATTTTTTCCCCCTGCATGTCGTCCCACAATTCTTCCAACCTTCAGTATGCTGTTATACTTTTGCAAGTAGTATAGCAAAGTAATGATAAAGTATAATGACTGTTAACTGCAAAGTATGTCTTTTAGTAACTGAATAAGCCAACAGAGCAATTAAGCATATTATTACTACAGTAAGAATAAAAAGTTTATATATTTTTAAGACACTAACAAATATTTTTAATGCATACAACCAAAATACACTTTAATTTGAATAATGTAAAGTTGTTCCGCTTTAGCACATAAAGTATACTAAATACTAGGGATGCACGATATAATCTGTACCGGCCTATATCGGCCTTAAAACTGAGTATCAGACATCGGCCACACCACCGACATTTAACTGATATTTAACCAATATCTGACTGATTAGCCCGCTGTTTCTAAAGTCCTAAAAAAAATCATCTTCTTCAAAAACTTCTTTTTACAGACTTTAAAACTTCTAACAACTAGGGGTGCGAAAAAATATCGATACACTGAAATATCGCAATATTTTCATATGCTGATATCCTATTGACATTTAGAAACACAGTATTGGTTTATTTCATTAATGAAATTTTGCAAAATTTCATAAAAATTTTGTGATATTTTTATATGCTGATATCATATTGACATTTAAAAACGCGGTATCGATCTATTTTACGAACGAAATCTCATGATATTTATTTATTTATTTATTTATTTTTTTTGTTATACTGATAAGATCCCTGAGGGGAAATTGGGGCTCTGCATTTTACCCATCTCTGTACTGTGAGTATCAGAGAGCAGTGGGCTGCTGCTTGGGGCGCCCGGGGGGCAGTTGGTGGGGGGTTGGGGACCTTGCTCGGGGGTCCACGGTGGTTCACCCATGGGGGTCGTGTTGGAGAATCGAGCCCGGGTCCTCCGCGCCCAAGCCCACGATGCTGCCACTGGGCTAGCCACTCCCCAAGGAGTGGCTAGAGAAAAAGGGACATTTGTGTAACAATTTTATAGTGCAGCAGCTCCCTCGTACTTTTCATGCTGCGTTCGCGTGAAACCAGGCAGACGGACGACAGCCGCTGCATGTAACAGCATAAACAGCCTCTATGTGAAGACGTGTCTGTCAGTTACAGAGACTTCAGTCCACATCTGATATGTTGTCATGGTGATGTCGTATCGTTTTCCCTGACCCATGTTTTACCGTCTTTCTCTCGGCTTCTGTGATTAAAATGACATCTGGTTTGTTACTGACGGCTGTCTGCCCGACTGCACATGAACGCAGCATCAGTGTAACGCTCATTTCCTCCTCACTGCACTGCGGTGACTTTTCAAAAGCATCACCTCGAACTGAGCTGACAACTCCGGTGAGTTTCTGTGGTTTCCTGCTGTCACGCTTCTACTGAACATAAAAACATGGCGACACGGCATGGCAGCCCCCACCGAGCCGACCTGTTTGATGTATATATGAATGATACGAACGGCAAATTCAGAGCTTACAGGAGCACTTCAGTTTGTTGATGGGAGTGATTACTGATTAATGGAAAAACACTTTTGAACGAAATAATCAATTTTTGTGAATAAATAACAGGAGAACTTACACAATATCCCTTCAATTGTTCTGTTACAAAATCTTGTGAGAATTCATGAAATATCGTCCGATTTCGTAGCAGAACGATGAAATCTTGCGAGATTTTGCAAGTAAAATAGATCGATACCGCGTTTTTTAAATATCAATTTGATATCGGCATATGAAAATATTGCGATATTTCAGTGTATCAATATTTTTTCCCACCCCTATTTATCAAAGTGTTGGAAATGGATAACAAGTATGCTATATGAAATGACTGCTTATTTTTTCAGCTCTAATATCGGTATCAATATTGGTTATCGGCCACATCAATTTTAAAATATCGGCATATAAGATATCAGCCAAAATTCCAATATCATGCGTCCCTACTAAATACACTTAGCAATCAATATCGGTTATCAGCCACATGAGTTTTAAAATATCAGCACATCAGAAATCGGCCAAAATTCCAATATTGTGTGTCCCTCATAAACTTACACTTAAAGTTGAACTTTATACAGTTTAATTACTATGAAGATACATTTGGTGCAAAGATTAGATGTTTTGAAACAGCTTCAAGTTAACAAGTCATACTTGAACGATTAGTCAGGCTTCAAGTATGCAAAAGTGTACAAAACTTTCAATACACTTAGCATATTTATTTTCAGCAGAAAAAGACGATACATAAGTAGTTTAGTAGATAATAAAACCTCTGACAACAAAGTCTCTTCCTGATGCGTTTTTATTTATTTATTTATTTTGGACAGAAAGAAAGAGAAGTTAAAAAGAGGGATTCCTGAGGCATGAATGATGAATGAGCTGCATATATGACTCATATCTGGCAGGGATGTACTGTACTGCGATGGAGCTGATTATGCGGACAAAATGTTGCGCTCCGTGCGTATTTGCGCACACAGCCCAGCCCAGGCTCCTCTCCTCCACATCGCTGCTTGTCTAATCTTTTGTTTTCTTCTTTCTTCCTTTGGTGACATCAGCTGCTAGGATTCATCGTCTCCGCCTCGCGCGCGTGGTGTTGCGACACAGAGGGTGTTCACCAGCACGAGCTCTCACCTCTCTCTGCTCCTCATTCATTAAGGAAGTGGTTTGGTGTCGGGCGGAGGCGCAGCGCAGCAGCAGAAGGTGAGTCTCTCACGTGCGGGTTTGTGGTGATGGTCTCCAGAAACCACCGGACCGGGTCCTGCAGGGGTCTGGTCTCCTCCTCACACCTCTAACAGCTGCCATGAAACCGCAGATTTAAGTCTGAGCAGCACATTCCGCACCTTCCACGCGCTTTTTTGTCACCTCACTGCTAGACTGGTTTGGTGTTTGACGTCACTTTGAGACTCGGAGCAGGTTTGAAATGTTTTTAAAGAAGTGAGTCAGAGTTGTAAAAGTTCTGGTTCATGTTCCAGATGAGTTTCTGGTAAACTTGCAGATGAGGATGCGTCAAAGTTTTAATCTGCGTCTGTGATCCGGTCTAAGTGTGTGGATTTACAGGGAGGGGTGCAGGTGTTCGTGGGTGGAGGGGGATCTGCTCAGTGGGCTCCAGTAAACCCAGCATCAGCTGACAAACTGGAATCCTTTCCTGTAATATGACGTTAGAGGCTGCACGCGGTTTCACAACCTCAGCTGGAAAGTTTTACAGTTTCTCTGAGCAGAGCTGGAGGGTTCCTCTTCTTCTTTTTTTAAACTTGAATCTAAAACCTGAAGATCTGTGAAAAGATCCATGAATCCTGTTGTATTTTCTGATTTAACACCAGATTAAAATGAAGAGAAGATTGGATGAAATCCAGTAGTTTACACTCTTAATCTGGCTGAACTGGATTACATATCTGATGTTAGATGTAAATCCTGTTGGATTTGCTTTGAAATGACTTCAACAAATAGTTGCCAGCAGATTTTTGGAGTATTTTCATAGATAAGCTGCTTAAAGCTGATTCTGACACTTTTAATGGCATCAAATTGATTAAATGTAAAAGGAATTTATTAGAGAGAAAAGAGAAATGACGGCCGGATGGTTAAAAAAAATCAAATGTGTGTTTTGATAAATTAATTTTAACTGTTGCCCAACAAACTAAAGGGTTTTGGACCTGATAAGTTTTTCTAAACTTCTTCCAAAACTCATTTTCAAACTATGTTTTTATTTTTATTATTATTATCATTATTAATATTATTATTATTTACGCCAAATGTGAGTGTTTGTTTATCATTTTAGTTAAACAAACAACAACAACAAAAAAAATCTGAGTCACATTTTTATTAATTTCATTCTGATTCTCTAGTCAGCATTAACAGGTGAGGGTGCCAGCATTGGGTATAAAAGCAGCTTCCACTAAAGGCCGAGTCTTTCCTGAGTAGGGGCGGGTCGTGGTTTCCTACTGGGCTGAAACTGCATCAGAGAATCATCAACAAACATGTCTCAGTGACAGGTTGAGAAGAACTTTGGTCTTTTAGCGTCCACGGTGCAGAATGTTGGGAAAGATTCGGGGAGTCTGGGGTGAATCTAAGGACAGAAACCAGTGTGGGATGGCCAGGATCTTCCAGTTCTCAGGAAGACCATTTTCACTCAGCAAAGTTCATCACTGGATTCAGATCCAGCACCTGAAACTGGATTACACAAGGAGCTGAGATCTCATCCCAAGTGGACAGAAAGACGTTGGACACGTGTCCTGTGGACAATGAGTCCTTGTTTAAGTTGATTTTGGTAAAAACTGACGTCTGAGTCTACGTTCTGATGATGAGACAGATCCTCCAGGCTGCAACCAGAGAAAGCCGTGATATGGAGGACATCAGTGTCCATGCAGGACATGAGTGTCCCTGCAGGACATCATCTGTGTGATGCAGAGGTGGACGTTGGACGGACATCTGCTGCCATCATGGAGACGTCTAGAGAAAATGTTGGAGCATCATGAAAAGAATCACATGAAAACAACCAACTAACTGCAGGAATCTGGGATCCAACAAGACTCTGTGATCCAGCAGGACTCTGGGATCCAGCAGGACTCTGGGATCCAGCAGGACTCTGGGATCCAGCAGGACTCTGGGATCCAGCAGGACTCTGGGATCCAGCAGGACTCTGAGATCCAGCAGGTCTCTGGGATCCAGCAGGACTCTGGGATCCAGCAGGTCTCTGGGATCCAGCAGGACTCTGGGATCCTGCAGGACCTCACATTAGTTTTCATTCCTCTTTAATTCTGAATAAAAGTTTATTCCAGTTTAAGAAGATTAAAGAAAACCGTGTTAACCCTTAATTCCGAATGAAAACGATAATTCAGATTAAAACTTAATTCCGAACTAAGCGGCTGGTTTTTTTCCTCTTTTATTTCAGAATAAAATATTTCTGCCCAATCAGATCCCTTCCCAACCCCAGATCTAAATCTGAATGAAATAAACGTGTTTTCCATGTAAAACCTTCATTCAGACTGATTATTTCTATGTAAACACGAAGGGAATAATTAATTCAGAAAGAAAAACATCGTGTATTTGGGGCCAATCAGGACTTTCAGTGTCTAAAACATCAGAAAGTCTCATCTAAACGTCACGTCTCCGTATGTAGCTCAACCTGATGAACAGGTTTCTGATTCTGAACCAGACCACACAAGCCGAGCACGAATTTGCCTGATAATGTCCTTCATGACGGTTCACGAGTGTTCTGTGACAGCGAGTGTGTTGTTATCTTCATGTTCATGCCCGACAGAAAGAGAAAGTTGTTCCAGGGCAAAAAAAAGCAGATTGTGTTTCCTGACAGCGTTAACGAGGCCTTAAATGCTCCAGAAAACACAAGTTTCCCGCAGGTCCTTGAAGGCCCCCAGATGCTTTCACACCTGGATGATCTGACTGACAGAAACTGATGGGCTGATCCGGAACAGACAGAAACCAGTGAGGGGGGGCCACCAAATCTGGACCTGCTGGGCCAGGGTCCAGCAGGTTTTCAGCGTGTTCCTGCTCCAGCACACCTGACTCAAATTAAATGGGTCCAACAGCCAATGAAGTTCTGCACAATGACATTTGAGTCGGGGGGGCATTGACATTGAAAACCTGCAGGAGACCGGCCTCGGAGGTCTGGATGTGGTGGTCCCTGTCAAAGAGGACGGAATCTGAACCAAACGTTGATGTTTCAAAATGGACATCAAGGTCCTGATTTGATTGACCGACCCAGCCTGAGACAGACTGTCCTGGAGGTTTTATTAAAGGGGTTCTGGACCACCTGGACCACCTAGCCAGCACGTCCATGTGGGGCCCATATGGGTTAAATTTTCGCTGTATATACGGGACCCAAGTGGGTTTGTCCACGGTTTCCATGGTGGTCCCACCTGTGTTTTCCCATATAGCCTGTAGGCATGGGCTTGAACTGGGCAAATTTGCAGATCTCATAGTTTAAGTTACATGGGCCCCATATGTGGAAACCCAGATGGGAAAACACAGTTGGGGCCACCATGGAAACTGTGGACAATCCCACTTGGGTCCCATATATACAGCCACAATTTAACCCGTATGGGCCCCACATTCAATGTTGGCTGGACTGTCCTCAGGTGTCCAGCTGTCTCTCTCAGGTGTGTGTCGTTGACACGCTTCCTGCATCGGAGTCCAGCCTGCAGAAACGGACTCGGGTTCGTGGGTCTGGTCTGGATTTTGTCTTCGGGTGAAGGAAGTTTCCTCTTTTCACGTCTTCCTGTTTGTTGGCTTTACCGCTGTGACGACACATCTGATATGACATCAGACTGAGCTGAAACACCCGCTGAGATAAGAGCCGGACTTCTGGGAGATTTTATTACATCCTGGAAACGAGCTTCCTTGAGTTTTGTCTCTTAAATCTGAAGCAAAAGGAATGAAAACGTGAAAATCATCATGTGACGGAGCTACAGCAGCTGTCAAAGGACAAATGTGGATGAAGTGTCACCACGTAGATGCTGACATAAGTACCAAAAGTTTACAGTCTGATTTCTGACTGAAGTCAGACACGTTCATCCTGAGGAAAATAAATATTTCTTGCCAGCGTAAAAGTGCTGATGCACCAAACACGGTCATTAGCTTGTGTCGCTAACGTGGCTAACAACATCACCTTTAACTCGAACCTGCTAAACTTGAAATTTCTCTCTGTAGATGAGCAGCATCGAGTCAAACAGCGAGAAATGTGTCCAGATGTCCAAGAAGGCGAAGCTGAGCGGCGACACCGCCACGCTGCACCTGGACGGCATCCCAGCAGACACGCTCAGTAAGGTACGTCTCACCTGAGGAGGTCTGAGTTTCACACTGATGAATTCTGGCGGAAACGTTCATGATCAGGAAGGATTTGGTAGCTGAAGGTGATCGAAGCATCTGTGAGCAGGTGCAACGTCAACCTCAGACAAAAAAGATAAACCAGAAATGTCACATTTCTCCGTTAAGAGGGGGCTATAAAGGGGCTTTCCAAAGATATTGCTGGTCATTTTCCTCTTTTTGGTTGAATTTAAAATGCCAAAAAAGATGGTTAAGTAAAGTTTAATTAATGGAAAATGTTTATTGTAATAACATCAATAATACATAAACAAAAAAGTAAATAAATGAATACATAAGTGAACGAACAATTGAACAAACGAACAGACAAATGAATTAACAAATATATAAATGAATGAATGAATGAATGAATGAATGAATGGATGAATGAATCATTAAATAAATGAATGAACAAAGAAACAAATGAAAAAATAAATAAATGAACAAACGAACAAACAAATTAACAAATATATAAATAAATAAACAAAGGAACAAATGAACAAATAAATAAATGAATGAATAAATAGATCAATAAATCAATAAAGAATTAAATAAATGAATGAATAAACGAAGGAACAAATGAAAAATAAATACATGAATGAATAAATGAAACAATGAATAAATAAATCAACAAATGAATGCATAAATAAATAAATGAACAAACAAAGAAATAAATTAATAAAAAATAATAAATAAGTAAATAAATGAATTAATAAATAAATAAATAAATGAATGAATGAATAAATAGATAAATAAATCAATAAATAAATTAATTAATAAATGAGTGAATAAATGAACGAATGAATAAACGAAGGAACAAATGAACAAATAAACAAATGAATGAATAAATAAATGAACAAACAAAGGAACAAATGAACAAATAAATAAATGAATGAACAAATAAATGAACAAACGAAGGAACAAATGAACAAACATAAATAAATGAATGAACAAATAGATCAATAAATAAGTCAATAAATAAATAAATGAAAAAATAGACCAATAAATCAATAAATAAGTCAATAAATGAATGAATAAATAAATAAATGAATAAATAATTCAATAAATAAACTATTGAGCAAACAATCGAACAAATGCACAAATAAACGAATGAATAAATAGCTAACATAAAAAGATTGAGGAAAAAATTTTTTTTTTTTTTTTTTTTTTTAGGTATATATTTTTCTCATTTTAGCAGATATTTCCGTCGCTATGGAAACAGTCTATAACATTTTGTTCCTCTTGCTGTTTCAGCACTTTGTTTTTAATCCCTCCCTCTGGGTTTATCTCAGACTGAAGAAACCTCCTCCAGCAGAGTTATGCTGAAAATGTGAGCCAACGCTCTGATAATGTAACCGTGCTGAACATTTTATCTCCATCTGTCACACCGTAAATCATCCGCTAGCGTCTTAATAACCTGAAGTAAACGTCAGGATGGAGGAATGAAGCGAGGCTCGCCTCCTCCTCTACAGCAGAGCCCAACATGCAGGGACACGAGCGCGAGCCGATCAAACCAAGCCGAGAGACCCGAGCAAACACGCCTCTGGAAAATTACTGCGACTGGTGCAGCTGAGACAAAGACAGGAGTGGTGTGTTCCTGCCAGGATCTGATCCAGATCCCGGAACAAAGCTGAGGAAACATCACTGCAGCCGCACACATATGAGACACACAGACCAGTCAGCCTGACATCTCCTGGTGTGGTTTCGGTGCTACTGTGATCCCTAAACTTCACGTCTGTCATCATCTCTGCTGGACTGGACCAGATTAATAATCCGGTTATAACAGAAACTGTTGCAGCATTCGTGTTTGCAGCAAAAACAGCAGAGCTGTTGAAACTTGTCTGAGGTATTTCAGACATTTACAGTAAGAGACGACGGCTCAGGCTGCCTAGTTAAATATCGGCCATGATACCAGGACAGCAAGTATCGTCCACGCTGCAGCCGCTGGATCCGTTTCAGCTACAGTCCTCTTTAAAATTCTTCATCCCTCCAAGAAAAGACGGAAAACAAATCAGCTGCCAGTGAAATAAGTTGAAATTGACAAAAAAGTAACTTTTGGAAAAGAACGCGCAATCTCATCTGCCACGGCTTCCGTAGTGTCCGCCATTCATTCATTTTTTTTCATTTTTTTTCAATTTTTTCATTTTCTTTCTTTCTTTCTTTCTTTCTTTCTTTCTTTCTTTCTTTCTTTCTTTCTTTCTTTCTTTCTTTCTTTCTTTCTTTCTTTCTTTCTTTCTTTCTTTCTTTCTTTCTTTCTTTCTTTCTTTCTTTCTTTCTTTTCAACATCCAACCCCTCTTGCGTTTGTCCGCAGCTCGTTCGCTCTTAGCACAATGTCAACAGCGAATTTCTTCTTCTACGCTTGCATTATCGGCAGAGTAGGCGCTGAACGCTGCAGCTTCTGTAGTGTGAACTTGCATGAACGTGCAAACAGGAAGTATGATGTACGACTGTTTATTCTATAAAAATGTACTAAATGATGTGGTTTCCAGTAAATTATGAACGCTACCCGGACACTTGGATTACATTGGATGAGCAGTATGGAGGAATATTGACAAGTTTTTGTGGACTTTTATGGACCTTTTTGGTTCAGTCACTGGTGAACTCCATGATATGAAAGTTGGGGGAAAATTAAAAAAGTGCTCCAGTCTTGCTCAGCATGAGGGTGAGTTGAAAATGAAGGACCATCATTGTGGGTGTACTATCCCTTTAACCTTGAACACAAACAGGAGGAATCTCAAGCTTCCACTGAGGAGAGTTTTTGCTGTTTAAGTCTCCGATTCTTCTTTAATCTCGACCTTCTGATGTTTTGTGTCACAGCCGAGCAGAAACGATTAGACAGAAAACAGGATGTAAACACAGATTAATGAGCTGGGTGAAAAGGGAAACCTTCCCTCTGGAACGGGGGGGGATCTGCATGCATGAGGCGTTCATACTGCTGGTACGGTGAAAATCACACCTGAGCTCCACCTGGATGCAGCTTGTTTCAGAGCGGCTGAAACTTTGCAGGGTTTTTCCAGCTTTAACGGAAGCGGTGAGAACAGGAAGAGAGTCGGGAATTGTTGCTGGCATCTCCAGAGGATCGTAACTTCACGTTCCGAGCCAGACGTCTTCCTGCATCTCTGGAACATTTCCCTGAAAACACAGAGCAGTAAAAGTCACCACTGTAAATGTAGCTGCTGCTCATCTGTCTGTGGGGATGAAAATAAAAAGCTGTTTATATGCAAACATCAGAGAATTTATTATTATTTTCTCCATGTCATGCTGACTTCCTCCTGCAGGCTGGTGCTACGGTGCACCTGGTACTGCAATCAGGAGATAAAATATCTTTAATAATGTATCTGCAGGTCAGCGCGCTCTCCTTCATAATTCCCGTCTCACCAAGCGTCTTCATCATCTTCACGTTTAAATGACGTAGTTTGCTTTTTCCACTTTGTTTTGTTCAAGTTCATTTTTTTTTCTACACCCACAGATGCCCAACGTGCTGCACAGATGCACAGTGATGCCAAAAACAGACACTACTGGAAGACATTTAGAGGATTTAAAACATAAAACCAATAAAAATAAGAGTAAAACTACAGTAAGATCAATAAGAACATTTAGCACAGTAGAACAACAAGCTCTCAAGGTCCTGGACAGAAAGCCAAAGATCTACCATCACTGCCCAGAGTTTTAGAAAAACATGAAATGCTAAGTTGGGAAAGCATGCTTAAATATGTGGGCTCGATCCTGGTCTATAAAATTCTGAATAGTCTAGCCCCCTCCCCATGACATGTCAGGAAAAATCAACAATAATAGATCAACAAGAGCAAGTTCCAGGATGTTTCATTTTTAGCTGTTTTTATTTCCCTCTCTTTTCTCCTTTTACTTTTTTTGTGTCTCTGTTTTAATCGTTTTATTTAGCTTTTATGGTTGTGTGGTGGTGCTTACTTGTTTGTACTCGTGGTCGTTAAAATGCGCTTTATAAATAAAACTGACATTGACATACTATGTGGAAAAAGTACCTTTGGACAGGCAGATTTTTCCTGTCGCGCCTCTAAAACATGGAATTCAATCCCAGCATCGATGAGGGAGATTCCCGCACTCAGCTCCTCACAAAACACCTGAAGTCATGTTACTGGAAAACCACAGCGGCCCTCACAATTTGGAATAAGGCGACTTTTTAGGAACAAGAGATGAATGTTTCTTACGTGTTTTCATTCTTCTTATTATTATTTATTATTATATGTTTACATTTACCATTATGTGTTTTATGAAAAATACTTTATTTATCCCAGAAGGGAAATATAAATATAAACATAAATATAACTTCACTGATTGTAAATGATGGAATGGTTGTGGGAGGGGGCGGCGGGGTGAAACTGACTTGTTGATGTCGCTATGGAGATTTGGGGGGGTGGATTGTTTGGGATGGATGGATCAGCATGAGGGTGCTCTGGAAATAGGTGAGGGAGGGGGGGAGGGGGGGAGGGGGGCTGTGAAGGTGAGCCGATGCTGGAGGAGGGATTCGCTAAGTTAGGGTGGGTGAGGAGGTTGTGGGATGGGGATGAGTTTTGGGTGGTCTGTATGTACTATGCGTGTGTGGAGGGGGGGGGGGGGGTGGATGGTCACTGGTGGGAACGGGGGCCATGTTTGGACAGGAGAGGTGTGTATATGTGTGGACTTTGACATGATTTTAAATCCCAATTGTAGCTTTTTGTGAGTGAGGGTTATGTGGGGGGCAGCTGGGCTTGGCTCAGCAGGGGACAGCAATTTTGTACTTGTACAAACTTAATGTATACATGGCTAGGGCTGGGCGATATGGACCAAAAGTCATATCTCGATATATTCAGGCTGAATATCGCTATACGATATATATCTCGATATTTTTATCGCAAGGTGAGAGCAAATATTTTGTTACAGTCAGAGCCAAATATTACATTACAAGTAGTTTAATTTAAACAGACTGGATGAAATAATGATCAGCTGTTCAAAGAATGATAAAATGTAAACAGAAATACTGTATAATACTGTATGTAATAATACTCGCACATGCAAGTAAGGAACATTACACAGAATTAAATGTAACAAACCCTAGTAAGGTGAGCATTTATATGCAAAGACAAAACAAACACACATTGAACTCCATATCTCGAAATGGGCGATATGGTCCAATTCCATATCTCATTTGAAAATATATCGATATATTTTATATATCGATATGTCGCCCAGCCCTATACATGGCTAAAAATGCATTGCCCCTTTTAAATAAACAAATAACAATACAAACTAGATTAAGAGGGAAGGCCTGTAGAAATATTCTTTTACTTCTGTTTGTCACTTTTGTTTTGCTCTTTTATCCGATTCACAGTTTAATCGCTAGTTGGAAGTAAAGATTTACAGTCGTCCCCAAAATTATTGAAACTCTCCAATTAAAGAAAAGGCTAAATTCACAACAGTAGTTCAAATAACAAGAAACTAAAGAAACTAATGATAAATAAAAATTTACAAAATTATCATTTAGTGAAATAAAATATTGCTTTTGAATTGTGACTAAAAATGATTATTTAAAAAAAAAAAAAAAACAGATAGATAAAATTGTCCAAGACACATTAGAGCAGCTTTCCCAGGAACAGTGGACCAACATACCTGTCAACAGGTGCAGACGTCTGATTGGACGTTACAGAAAACACCTGATTGCAGTGATTGTCTCAAAGTGTTGCTCAACAAAATTTTAGCTTCGCAGCCCAATCATGCTTGTTTAATTTTTTTTGTGTGTGTTTGTTTTTAATATTTCTGTAGAACCACATTTAAAATCAATGTCATGATTTTCATAGAATTTTTATTCATTATTACTTTTGTCAATTTCATCTTATTTCACTGACAGCTGATTTTTTTTTTCCTTCTTTAATTGGAGGGGATGAAGAATTTTGAGGATGACTGTAATTCAGATGTGGGTAAACACTTTCCACATCCTGCCATCTGAAACGTTTCAGCCCCCAGCACGAGACCTCAGTCAGGTCTGGGTCTGGACTTTGGCATGTACAACAGATTATTTTCCTTTTCAGTCTTTTTGTTTTTGTTTTACATTCCTGCATTTGGGATCATTGTCCTGCTGCATGAGCCGGTTTTGGTGTCACGTTTTAATCTTGAGCCATTTTCACTCAAACAGCAAAAGTTTTTTCACACACACACACGTTGAAGAACTGAAATCTTCCATGAGGAGAACCGCTGCAGTAAAACTGCTCTGCTGCCATCTGGTGGTGAAACGGTGGACCTGCTGCACTGCCTGGAGCTGAACTGTGTGATGTGTGCTGATCTCTGAACATTCACCGCGCCTCCGTCTGCAGGTGGAGAAGTACCTGGAGCCTTTCCAGCTCTCTCTGGAGAAGCTGCAGACGGTTTCTGCTCGGCTGAGGAAAGACATGATCCGAGGTCTGGGGAAACACGCACATCACAGGGCGTCCGTCAAGATGCTGCCCACCTTCGTCAGGGCTACGCCTGATGGGACAGGTGGGAGTTTATAATCTGAGTGATGGGAAAAGTCTAAAAGTTGCATATGAACAGACTTTATACAATTTTTAAAACAAAACTGAAGACCCATTTATATGTTGAAGCTTTTGGGGCTTCTTAAAACCTTTTATTCTTAATTTTCTTAAATTCCATTTTATCTTATTTTTAATATTTGCTTATTGTTCATGATCTGTTTTTATCATTGTGTGATTTTTGTGTCAAGCACTTTGGTCAACAATTTGATTTGATTTGAGACGTCTGCAGACGGATTGTCTGAAGGTGCTTTTAGCAAAATATCAGCAGTTTAATCAGCAGTTTCTCAATGTTAAATGTTCAAAAAGCCTGTTTTATGCTCATTTAAAAGCTTATTTCAGGAGTCATTAGGAACAAGACTGCATGCTTTCACACGCCCTGCATGGCTGCAGCACCTCCAGCAACCCCAGTCTGCTCTGACTGGTCAGCTGGTGGATGTGTGAACCTGCAGAAAATGTAAAAACCATAATACGCGCCTTCATCAGCTTCTTGTTTCTCCTCCTGCCAGAGAAAGGTGATTTCCTGGCGTTGGATCTAGGTGGGACAAACTTCCGAGTCCTTCATGTCCGTGTGGTGGAGGAGGAGCAGAAAGTCCTGAAGATGGACAGTCAGATCTGCGCCATCCCGCAGGAAATCATGCTGGGAACCGGAGAACAGGTGACACACTGAAGTAGTCACTAAACAGATTAATAAATGTACATTTTTTTGTCTAGAAAATCATCAAAATGTCTTCATAAGGAAAGCCAGAAACTTCTCTAAGAAGCAACCAAAAATGTAAAATCTATAACCTCCTAATAAGTTCAACTTTTGTCTCTACACTTTCTTGTTTTCATGAAATATAACTAAATCTAGAACTTGTTGCAGCGACATGCTCAGTGATGGCCAAATAAAGAAAAAAAGTTTCTAGAATATCTAACATCGTTCTGGAAGATTCTCCATTCAGTAGATTAACTGGTGAGGGTGCCAGGGTTGGGTATAAAAGGAGCAGTCACCCAAATTCTTAGTCTTTCCAAGCAAGAATGAGTCCTGGTTCACCACTTTGTGCCAAAACTTAATCAGAAAATCATCAACAAATATTTCTCAATAACATATTGTAAAGAAGTTTGATCTATCATCATCTACAGAGCAGAATGTTGGGAAAGGATTCAGGGTGTTTCTGCATCCAATTTTGAATGTTAAATTTTCTTTTACATGTATTCATGTGTAGCAAAGTTACAATAGTTTTGGATTTTTATTAGTTTCAGCTTTTATTTAATTTCGACTTTTTGTTCTTCAATTTAATTAGTTTTATTTAGTTTTTTTGAGCAGATTTGCTAGTTTTTATTAGTTTTTTTTTTTTTTTTTAAATGCTTAGTTTTAGTTTAGTTTTTATTAGTTTCAGTGTTAGTTTTAGTTTTTTTCTGTAAATTGTACAGATTTGTTTGGTGTGACATTCAAAATCATGAGAAAGTCACTTGGGAGTAAAACCGGTTGCACAAAGTTAACAGATTAAATAGAAATAGATTTCACATCATGTATTAAACAAATTTTCAAAGACTAAAACTAAGGTATTTCTGCAATAGTTTTAGTTTTGTAAAGACACAATTCAGTTTCAGCTAGTTATCATTTTTAAAAAAAACTGTCACTTTTATTTTTATTTCAGTTAATGAAAATGTTTTTGCAATTTTAGTTTTCATTTTTTTGTTAGTTTTGATTAACTATAATAACCTTTATATGTAGTAAGTAAAAGTTTAAATAAATGAAGGAATAACAGGTTTAATCCTTCATTTTTATTTCAGAACCTTTCAGTTCAGACTCATAAAAGTGACATCTGTCTGTTTTCCAGCTATTTGATCACATCGCTGCATGTCTGAGTGAGTTCCTCGACTCAGAGAACCTGAAAGGACAAACTCTTCCTCTGGGCTTCACCTTCTCCTTCCCCTGCGAGCAGAAAGAAATCGACAAGGTCTCAGACGCAAACACGAAGAAGTTTGAAACGTTTACTCCACAGCTGTTGAGTTTTTCTGATGTTTCTGGTTTTTGTGAGCAGAGCATCCTGATTCGCTGGACCAAAGGCTTCAACTGCTCCGGGGTGGAGGGGGAGGACGTGGTGAGGTTACTGAAGGAGGCCATCCGCAGGAGAGGGGTCCGTGCAGAGCTCTCACGTATCTGACATTTCCCTCATCCTTCTCAACATGTCGCAGGCTCACAAATGCTTTTCTCTGCAGGACTACGATATCGGTTCGGTTGCCATGGTGAACGACACCGTGGGTACGATGATGAGCTGCGGCTACAGGGACCAGAGCTGTGAGATCGGCATGATCATCGGTAACCTGACAGCAGAGCCAAAAACCAGATCTGGGTTCAGATAAAGATTCTGCAGCTTTTCTCACACACAGAAACAAATGCAAAACTATAATTTCTCATCAGATACGGATAAAAGTTCTCCTGTCACTACAGTTCTAAGAGTTTATAGTAAAAGAAACAGAAACGAAATACAAAAAATAAATAACATGATTGTACAGTTTGCATTAATATCTTTATTGCAAGGGCAAAACTGAATATAAATAAAACTTGAGAACAGGAGTTCTGGAAAGAAATGCTTTTAAAACAACAATAAATTATATTGATGAGTAAATTAAACTACAATTGAATTCTTTTTTAAAAAAAAGATTAAATAATTCAACGACAGGTGAATATAAGATGATTTAAATTTATTTAATGGAATTTTTTTAATATAAAATGTAATTGTGACATTATAAAATACTAAAACATAATGTGCAATAACCTGAATTAAACCACTGAAAAATCAAATCATTGTCGTTTTTAACAGTAGCATCATCATCATGACATCTGACAGGCTCAAATGATTGTTTGACATGGAGGCTAGAATCTCTGGCTGGTTTCAAACATAATTTCATTGCCTATAATTCTCGGAAGTAAAAACAAACTGCTGTTTTTCTATCAGCACAGTGGTATCTTTATATTACAGTAAAGGGAAGTTTTATATTTTTTTTTTTTTTTTTTTTTTCTTAAATTTTTTTTCTTTTTTTTCTTTTTTTTTTTTTTTTTTTTTTTTTTCCCCCTCCTCCCCCCCCCCCCCCCCCCCCCCCCCCCCCCCCCCCGTCTCTCCCCTGTCCCCCCCCCCCTTTTTTTCCCTCCCCTTCCCCCCCCCCCCCCCCTCCTTTCCCCCCTTTCCCCCCCCCCCCCCCCCCCCCCCCCCCCCCCCCTCCAAAAAATTTAAAAAATTCCCCGCCCCCCCATAATATTGAATCTGATATGTTGATTGGCTGGTATTGATACGCCATCACTACTAGCAGACGATCAGACTATAAACTGCCATAAAGAGACAGAAGAATTCAAAAGATTTGCCAAATGGAGAAAATGGATTCTGTTTTAGTCCTTTTCAGATTTTTTAAAATTTTTTTACTGAGAAGTCATATTTCAAGTGTATGAGTGAATATTTTGATATTCGCTATTATGAGGTTTTTTTTTTTAGGACAGGTAGTCTGTTATCTGTTTCCCATTAGGGACAATAAATAAATTACTTTTAAAAACACAAACAGAGTTAAAATTAGCTAAAAGAGATGCGAAATGGCTTCAAAAAGACAAAAAATTACCACAGAGACCTAAAGCCATGAAATAGTTGCTAAGAGAAACACAAAAGCTGAAAATAAAGATGTGAAATGTAGGACAAGACAATAAAATGACCATTAATGGGTGAAAAATGGCCAAAAAAAGAAACAGAAGTTCCAGAGAAAGATGCATTTTAGACAAAACTCATCAGAGACAGCTAAAGCCACGGGTTTCCATTTGCTGTCGGTGCTTAATTTAAGGGTTGCGTGATTGTGAGAATAGGGAAGGCTGTGCTTAAATTTGTGAGAAAGACGGGTCTGAGTGGCCATATCTAACCTTCGCAACGAGAAGCGATCAAGCCTATGGGGGCCATCCCGGCCCACACTCCCTTCCGGAAGGTGGCGGTAATGCACCTTACGTTTGTTGCCAACTGCCATAAAATATCATCATCATCAGAAGAAGAAGAAGAAGACGGTTAAAGCCACAAACACACAATTTACCAACTGCACTGATGGAATATCACGCAGGTTCAACCAGCTGTGAAAACTGTTGTAGTTCCAACATCTATGCTTCACTTCCAGCAGTGACTTCTGCAACACAACACAAAGACCTAAAACAACCCCAAACTCATGCCACATGGCCACAAAGGGAGATAAAAGGTCACAGATGTTGGCAGAGACTGAAAATGAAGAAGTTTTCGTACATTCATAAATGCTCGTCTGCAGGGACGGGGACCAACGCCTGCTACATGGAGGAGATGAAGAACGTGAAGCGTGTGGAGGGCGAGGACGGGCGGATGTGCATCAACACGGAGTGGGGGGGCTTCGGAGACGACGGCTCCCTCAAAGACATCCTGACGGAGTTCGATGAAGTTGTGGACAAGACGTCCATCAACCCCGGCGTCCACACGTGAGTCGGGCAGAAAGTGCTTTTAGGGCGACGATCGTTCACTAAATATTGTAAACTGTAAAACCTGCCTGCATGTAGAAAACGTAGAGCAGGAATGATCTTACCCGGGTATCAGGAATGTGAGAGATAAATGATGCATGGAAGGACGAGTGTTTCAGGATGTCTGCATCTTAAAGGGGAATTTCACTTTTTTTTAACCTGGGGTGTGTTTTCATATGTCCTTTCATATATGTGAGTGATGTAGAAAGGAATTTTCAAGATCTCATTCCGAAATCGCACGATAACTCATGTCTCCCACCGGTGTTTTGATGCAAGTGATTGCGTGATTTTGGAATGAGATTTGATTTCCAGCCCTGTGTCCCGAGATTTGGACACAGACACCAAAACGAACAGCGATCTCCAGGTAATGTAGATACTTTGGTTCATTTCTCCTCTCTAGTATTTTGTCGGACACTCGACACTATATCGAAGCCCTTCAGCGTGGAAAAAAGCAGCCTTTTAGGGCGAACTTAGATGCAGGGGCCAGTTGCCCCATACTTATCATTAGCTGGGCTGCTAGGCTGCCTGCCTGGCTAAATACAGGAGCTATCTTGAAAAGTCCTTTCTCCATCACTCACATATATGAAAGGACATATGAAAACACACCCCAGGTTAAAAAAAAGCAAAATTCCCCTTTAAAGGCTCTGGTAGTTCAGATCAGCAGGTCTGCACTGTATTTATTCATCGTGATCGTCTGTGGCTTCTTGCAGCTTTGAGAAGATGATCAGCGGTATGTATTTGGGGGAAATCGTTCGGCTGGTGCTGGTCAGGCTGGCGGAGGACAAGCTGCTGTTTAAAGGAGAAGCATCTGAGGCGCTGCTGACTCCAGGAAAATTTGAAACAAAGTTCATCTCTGGGATCGAGGAGTGAGTGGCCTCGTCTTTTGTTTAAAAGTATCTGTGTGCCTGTTTTGCTTAATTTTCTCCTCATTATACCGTTGTGTGAAAACTCAACTCTGATTGGCTGCAGGGTGTCTGATAAAAAGTGTTGTAGGACACTAGTCAAAAAGTTTCGGTTAAACAGCCTGATTGTTGGACATTATTAAAACAGATTCAGTTACAACCATCCTGAAAAAACCTGGTCCAGACCCAACCAACTTTAATCATTTACGTCCCATATCAAATCTTCCCTTCCTGTCCAAAATTCTTGAAAAAACAGTCGCCTCTCAATTTCACAACCATCTGATGTCCAATAATATCTATGAACAGTTTCAATCTGATTTCCGTCCTCTCCATAGCACTGAAACTCTTCTGAAAATTACAGATGACCTTCTCATGGCCTCAGATTTCGGACTGCTTTCCATTCTCATTCTTCTTGATCTCACAGCAGCGTTTGACACCATTTCCCACACTACTCTCCTCAACAGATTAGTGTCCATCGGTCTCACCCACACCCCTTTAGCCTGGTTCACCTCATATCTGTCCGACTGAACTCAGTTCAAATCCCTTAAATCGCATAAATCCATTTCCTTTCCTGTTTCAGCTGGGGTACCCCATGGTTCTGTTCTGGGGCCCCTCCTATTTATCATTTACATCCTCCACATTGGTCACATTCTCCGAAAACACAACATTAATTTCTATTGCTACGTGGACGACACCCAGCTCTACCTTTCTACCAAACCATCTTTATCGGTTCCACCATCTGCCCTTACCCTCTGTCTCCGAGAAATTACTTCTTGGTTTTCATCCAATTTTCTCAAACTAAGCAGCTCTAAAACTGAAGTCCTCCTTGTTGGTACGCCTCTCACTCTATCCAAAGCCAATAGTTTCTCCATTACCATTGACAATACATTTGTCGTCCCCTCCCCTCAGGTGAAGAGTCTGGGTATCGTCCTCAACAGCACACTTTCATTTCAGTCTCACATCAACAACATCACCCATTTCACCTATTTTCACCTCCGCAACATCTCCCGCCTCCAGCCCTCTCTCACTCTTCACTCCACTGCTATTCTTGTCCACAGTCTCATCACTTCCTCGAATCGATTACTGTAATTCACTTTTCTATGGCCTCCCGAATAAATCCCCCCAGAAGCTGCAGCTCCTCCAGAACTCTGCTGCCCGTCTCGAACCCCCATGTCTCATCATATCACTCCCATTTTACATAAACTCCACTGGCTTCCAATCAAACAAAGAGTTGCTTTCAAAATACTACACATCACCTTCAAGGCTCCCATACCAAGGCTCCCTCCTACATCTCAGACCTTCTCCACTTAAACACCCCAATCCGCTCACTAGATCCTCCAACACCTGTCAGCTTTCTGTCCCTCAGGCCTGTCTCACCACTATGAGCCACAGGGCATTCAGCCGGTCCCCTCTTTTTTTTACCCCCCCTCCTTTTTTTTTTTTTTTTTTTTTTTTTTTTTTTTTTTTGTTTCTTATAATTATTTTTTTTCTCTTCCACTCCCCCCGCTTTCTTTTCATATCATTGTCATTGCCCTAATCCTTATTTTTTTCATTTTAAAAAATCATTAAATATTTTAATGTTGTGTTCCTCAATGGGTGAATTGCCAATGTTGAATCAACACTGATTTTAGTTCAGATTTTGCAAATCAACGTTGTTTGGACGTTGGACTGACGTTATTTTTCAGCTGTTGCATTTTAGCAATTTTTTTTAAAGATATGGTTGTAAAAATTATTTTGAATAGATATACAACTAAAAACTGTTTATTTCAAAATTGAATCTATGTGAGATAACACCATTTAAACCATTGGGTGTTTAATGTTGTTGACATTGAATTAACATTCATTCATCAACAAATGTTATTTCAACCACCTTGGCAACGCATCATAAGGAGAGATATTTAATAGTCCACTCAGGTGCCTCTTGTGAAAAACGTTAAAAACAACATTAACGTGTTAATAACTGAATTAATATTTCTTTCTTTCGTAAGTGGACATGGTAAACGGGATGATGCCCTTCGAAGTGTCCATTATCAGAAATTAATGGATGATTTTGCGTCATCCATTCATTTCGGATAACGGACACTTCGTCAGACGTCATCCCTGACTTGATTTCCTGTGTGTGCATCAGGGAGGACGCTGGTCTGGAAAATGCCAAGAGGATTCTGACCGAGCTGGATCTGGACTGGGATTTAGTGGACGCATGCGTAGTACGTCTGGTCTGTGATACAGTCTCCTCCCGCTCTGCGCGCCTCTGCGCCGCTGCCCTGGCAACCATTGCCAACCGTATCCGTGTCAACCGTGGGCTGGACCATTTGAAGACCACTGTGGGGGTGGATGGGACTGTTTACAGGAAGCATCCCAAGTAAGAGGCAACATAAACACCAGGGAAATTCAATATATATGGGTATTACAATGGTTCTTAACCTTTTTTCAACAAAGTACCCCTTGTGAAATATATTTTCAGCCAAGTACCCCCCCATTTACCGCAGAATGATTTCCTTTGGAACAGCAGTCATTTGTGTCAGGTTTATTAAACTGGAATTGTGCAAAACGCGTACCTGGAAGAGAAGTGAAATAGCAAGATGTAAGATGTGGCAGCTGCCATGTTGGACCTCACGTCACCCCCCTTCCTTTTGCTGTTTCCACCTCCTTCCAGCTTCAGCGACGAGCTCCAGGCGGCGGTGCGCCTCCTCGCCCCAAAGTGCGACATCACCTTCCTCGTGTCGGAGGACGGCAGCGGGAAGGGCGCTGCCATGGTAACTGCTGTGGCACAGCGGCTGGCGCTCCAGTCCCGGCTGTTAGAGGACAGCGACGGTGAGGATGAGGAGGAAGAGGAGGAGGAAGAAGAGGATAAATGAGAGACAACACTTCAAGTTCAGATGGGAGTCTGAAAGTTGGGACGAAAGTGTTCATATGTAAAAAGATGTGGATGAGAAACTTGAATATTTTAATACAAGTGTTAACTTGATGTTTTACTTTTATAAAAGTAGATGCGATGCACCAGTTCACGATGATAAGGAGCTTCATTATATGTTGCTGTGCAGCTTGTGAGTTTCTCCCAGGGCTCAATAAAATCTCACTGGAATCTACAAACATAAATCTTCATTTATTGTGACTGTTTATCAATGCTGTAGACAGGGGCGCCGCCAGGAATTTTGGGCCCCATGAAAGACATTCATGTTGGGCCCTCCTCCCTCAAAAAATTGATGCAAGACTTAAAAATGTTATAAAAAGAGTATTATTTACAGTTTCATTGTATTTTTTGTATGGCTGTCAAAAAATTCATCCTGATTAATCGCGTTTATCACTTCTAGAACACATTTAGGATTAAAGATGTCTCAGCAGGAATTCTGCATTTATCTTTAGTAGACTAGACTACTGAAACCCTGTCCTTACATGTCTCCCTAAAGTCCTTCAGATGGGGGCAGTTTAGTCCAGAATGCTGCTGATACGGTCCTCACAGGCTGACTTAACAACTGTATTAATGTGAAGCTGAAATTCAGGTCTTAGTCCTGGACTACTCCCAGATTTCTGGCTTGGTTTTATCCTTTAAGTTACAAAACAAAAGTTTATGTGTTGTCTACATGTAGCAGTACTAATTAATAAAAAAAAAAAATCTCTTGTTTGACAATAGGATTAATTTTTTGACAGCCCTAATTTTTTTGTTGTTCCTCCATTTCTATACTTTCTGGCCAAACCTGAGAAATGTAAGCCAAGACTGTAACAGTTGTTACATTTATATAATGTACCAACAAATTATATCATCTAATTACATTAATTATCAGCAGCTCAGTGTGACCTCACAGCTAGATTGCAAACAGGTATTTATGGTGCAGCTCAAGCTGCTCAAATAAATTAACCGTCTTGAGAATAATCAAGATTTATAGATGTCTTTTGATGGCTGTAATTCAATCTGAATGTAAAAATCTAACTGAACTATTTAAATCGTGACTTTGATTTTAATACAGGCTGCTGGTGGCTACTCAGTGTTTTCATTTAACTGTCCAGTATCCTGTACAAACAACTACAACTACAGGACATTTTTATTTTATAGAGATCATTATGTTTTTTGTTTTGTTTTGTTTTTTAAGTGTTTCAATTTTTATTTTAAAAATGCTTCATTCTTATTTTGGAATGGTAAACTGAGACAAATTCCCACAGCAGACTCTGTAATGATGCTAACTTGTCCCAATGTTGCTTACCTTCTTCACTGGGAATGGAAAGGGGGTGGGGGGTTGAAGAGATGGGGCTGCTGCTGGTGTATCATCTGTTTACATATGATTAAGGGGGGACAAGGAGTTATTTAATATAAGTATCTTGCTAAACAATCAATAGCACTCAAATGATGTTGTGAGAACCATGTTTTGCCTGGTCTGGTTATGTAAATGTAAATTCTCAGCTCTATGAGTTTTCTGGCTTATTTGCTTCTGTTTTAGTTACAGACACACAATAAGCTCATTACAAATGCTGGAGAGTCCTGCTTTAATTTTTCTTTTAACGAAAAAAAGAGGGAAAATCACTTTCCGTTTAAGACGCACTACCCGCCATCATCAATCATGTGTTCCCACTTACACCTTAAGGAGGATTAACTAAGTTGTAATAGTCTGCAGATAACTAGGTTATTTCACTCAACAGGTTTATTTGAACAACTCAGGCAACAAACCTTTCTTTAAAAACTGGCTCACGCTTCGTTCGTCTCTTCTCTTTCTTTCTGTTCTCATTTGAAAATCATACTTTCATTTCTTGGGGCGCTGTGTTCTTCGTCTGCGGATGGACTTTTTTCATACTGCTGCTTATTTACACATTTTCTTGGTCAGTCGTTTCATTCGCTGTCATTCTGCCAAATGAAGTGCATGCAGCGATAAAGGCCCGATACCAGCAAACCGCGGTACTGACAGGCAGGGAGCGGATGCGCCGAGGCAGTTCCTGAGGACCAAACCATTTCTTGCACTTTCACGGGGGTGGGTTGGTCATTATATTCATGCTTTGTTTTGCCGTTTACTGCTGAAAAACCAGTGAGAACACGAAGGTAATTTATTCTACTGCTGTATTTTCTTGTTCTTTTTGAAATCTATATAAACATATTATTTGAAATGAAGGTTTAATAATTTCCACATCTTTTGGGGCCCCCCACAGTCATGGGCCCTTGGAATCTTCCTAACTTTTCCCCCCCATACGGCGCCCCTGGCTGTGGAACATCTGCTCTCCTCATCTTCACCTGATGAAGAACTAAACATCTTGCAGCCTGTTGATCTGCAGCTGAGTGGGGCCCTTAGATTTCTTTAGAAGACATACGCGAACTGATATAATAGCGTTCATGTTCTGGTGTTGGAAAGTAACTTTGGTTACATAATTCATGTTTTATGGAAGGCTCAACTTGCAAGCAATGACACTGGAGGAGTTCATGTAAATATGTGAAAATTTGGGTCTGTGTTTAGCTCAACAGGTTGAGCAGCCGCCCCATGTAGAGGCTACCCATCCTCAGCATCACCAGCCCAGGTTCAATGCCTGGCCTCAGACCTTTTTCTTCACGTCTTCCAACACTCTTTCTGACCCCTTTCCTATCCACTGTCAAATAAAGGCCACTGGAGCCATAGAAATGTAAATATGTGGAAATTTTGGAGCAAATTTTGGAGATATTGAACATCTGTGAACCTTTGTGTCATGGTGCTTGATCTTTTTACAATCACTCATTTTCAGAATCAGAATCGGATGTACTTTATTAATCCCAGACTATAATAATAATATGAAAGAAGGAAAATAATCAAGAGAAACACCCTTAAATGCCCAGGTGACATATATATATATATATGTATATATATATATATATATATATATGTATGTATGTATGTATGTATGTGTATATATATATATATATATACATATATATATATATATATATATATATATATATATACACATACATACATACATACATACATATATATATATATATATATATATATATATATATATATATATATATATATATATATATATGTACATATATATATACAGTCGGCTAGATTCCCAATAGTAATTCAAGCAACAAGAAACTAAAGAAACTAGTTATAAATAAAAATTTACAAAAATATAATGTAGTGAAAGAAATGGCCTTCTTCAGCTCCATTTATGCACTATGCCAGGGGGTGCCCAAGTTCAGTCTTCCAGACCTACTATCCTGCACATTTTGGTTGCATCCGTTCTCCAACACCCCTGAGTCAGATGAATGGCTCATTTCCAGGCCTCTGCAGAGCTGAACAACTTGCATGAGAGAATTATTAATCTGGTTCAGATGTGCTGGAGAGAATATTCTCTAAAAGTTGCAGGATAGTAGCTCTCGAAGACCGGACTTGGGCACCCCTGCACTACAACTTTCCGTCCATCTCCTGCATCCTTTATATGCAGAGTTTGGTCTGTTTTCAGAGCTGTTGCAGATGCATAGCCGAATGCAGCAAACAGCAGTTTCCACAGAAACTGTGGGAACAGCTGATCTGTATAACTGACTCTATGTTGATGCCTGAACTCCGAAGATGAACTCTGAACGCGGCTCTGCCTTCTGGTGGTTCATCGCTTAGCAGCTGCACCAACGTAGAGGATGCATGGAAGTATGAGGGCATGTATGTTACATGTACAGGGAGCAAAAATGGGATCTGAAGGGGTTCGGCCGCAGATTACACCCATCAACAATTCATCCCGTATATTATGCATGCACTCACTCACACACACACACACACTCTCATTAACACACATGGTTATACAGTTATGTTGTCCAGTGGGTTTAGTCATCAAAAGCTACATTGAACTTCTCTTACACATTAATTGCAGATGGTTTTGTCGTTGTTGGTGTTTTTATTTATTTGTCATTAAAGCTCTTAACCCCCACCAACTGCTCTTCAGGCACTGCAATTGGCAGCCCACTGTTCTTAGGTTAAACTTAAGACGGGTGAAAAGTATTAATATTATTATTATTACTATTATTATTATTATTATTATTATTATTATTATTATTATTATTTCAGCACTCCTGATGATTCTCTGCTCTGTTTTCCTGCAGAAGCTGTTGGATGTTTCTGTTTGGTTTTATTACAGAATTTTTATTTGCTGTTTTTTTTTATTTGTTTTTTTAGTTGCATGGTTGTTTTCTATTGTTTGTTTAATTTCTTTTCACTCTTTTTCACTCTATATAACGTTAGTAAAAGATTTAACTGAGTGATCTATTACTGAATGTGCCTGGATGAGAATGAAAATAGTAGTTTTATTCATGAGCGATATATAATGTGACCACAAAAAGCTGGAGTAACCTGCAGTGGTAGCTACTGGTATAAAACCAGTTCTTCTGGTTTCTGTTTCCCTGCCGTGTTGCAGAGTTGTTGACAGAAACCAGCTGTGTCGTTACTGTCTGTAACAACAACTTAATACACACTTCGGTATCAAAAAGGAGCTCAGCTGAAATACAAACATTACAGCAAAGTACACGCCCTGGTAAAATGGAATTACTACTACTGGAAGAAGCCCATAAAGCTGTTTCCACATCTACATAGAAACTAAAAAAGACAAAAAAAAGAGAGAAATATTTCACATCTAAGAGACTCCAGTTTTATCAAACATACTGTTTCATACTGATCAATCTACCTGGATTTTCTTTAGACTTTATTCTTCATCAGAGTGAGATACGTGGATCTGTTTCCTGAAGAAAAGTCTTAATCCTCTTTGCTCTGTGAGAGGATGCATCATCATTCTGAAAAAATTAGCTCAACATTCACCAAACCTCCTTCTGATTGGTAGAATGAGATAAGCATCCAAGATGCTGATCATTTCCTGCAGAGGTAATGACTGCCTTCATCTCTGGTCACTTCCTGACATCAACCCCAGATCAGCAGTGATAAATGTGCTGCTCTTCCCGATCCATGTATGAAAGTGAGAGGGGTTGGAGCATGGCAACTAAAGAGGTATCCATCCATCCATCCATCCATCCATCCATCCATCCATCCATGCATCCATCCATCCATCCATCCATCCATCCATCCATCCATCCATCCATCCATCCATCTATCCATCCATCCATGCATCCATCCGTCCGTCCATCCATCCATCCATCCATCCATCCATCCATCCATCCATCCATCCATCCATCCATCCATCCATCCATCCATCCATCCATCCATCCATCCATCCATCCATTCATGCATCCATCCATCCATCCATCCATCCATCCATGCATCCATCCATCCATCCATCCATGCATCCATCCATGCATCCATCCATCCATCCATCCATCCATCCATCCATCCATGCATCCATCCATCCATCCATCCATCCATCCATCCATCCATCCATCCATCCATCCATCCATCCATCCATCCATTCATGCATCCATCCTTCCATCCATCCATCCATCAATTCATGCATCCATCCATCCATGCATCCATCCATGCATCCATCCATCCATCCATCCATCCATCCATGCATCCATCCATGCATCCATCCATCCATCCATTCATGCATCCATCCATCCATCCATCCATCCATCCATCCATCCATCCATCCATCCATGCATCCATCCATCCATGCATCCATGCATCCATCCATCCATCCATCCATGCCATCCATCCATGCATCCATCCATCCATGCATCCATCCATCCATCCATGCATCCATGCATCCATGCATCCATGCATCCATCCATCCATCCATCCATCCATGCATCCATGCATCCATCCATCCATCCATGCATCCATCCATCCATGCATCCATGCATCCATCCATCCATGCATCCATGCATCCATCCATCCATCCATGCATCCATCCATGCATCCATCCATCCATCCATGCATCCATCCATCCATCCATCCATCCATCCATGCATCCATCCATCCATGCATCCATGCACCCATCCATCCATCTATGCATCCATCCATGCATCCATCCATCCATCTATCCATCCATGCATCCATCCATCCATCTATGCATCCATCCATCCATCCATCCATCCATGCATCCATCCATCCATCTATGCATCCATCCATCCATCCATCCATCCATCCATCCATCTATGCATCCATCCATCCATCCATCCATCCATCCATCCATCCATCCATCCATCTATGCATCCATCCATCCATCCATCCATCCATCCATCTATGCATCCATCCATCCATCTATGCATCCATCCATCCATCTATGCATCCATCCATCCATCCATCCATCCATCCATCCATCCATCCATCCATGCATCCATCCATCCATCCATCCATCCATCCATCCATCCATGCATCCATGCGTCCATCCATCCATCCATGCATCCGTCCATCCATCCATCCATGCATCCATCCATCCATCCATCTATGCATCCATCCATCCATCCATGTATCCATCCATCCATCCATGTATCCATCCATCCATCCATGTATCCATCCATCCATGCATCCATCCATCTGTCCATCCATCCATGTATCCATCCATCCATGCATGCGTCCATCCATCCATCTATCCGTCCATCCATCCATCCATCCATGTATCCATCCATCAATCCATGTATCCATCCATCCGTCCATCCGTCCATCTGTCCATCCATCCATGCATGATGCGCCACACTCAAAACAATTGATCAGGAACTGTAACTTTCATCTGCGCAAAATCTCCAAGGTCAGGAAAATCATCTCACATGATGATTTGTAGAAAATAATTCATGCTTTTGTTTCCTCGAGACTGGACTATTGTAACAGCCTGTTTACCTGCCTGAGTAAGAAGGAGCTGGGCCACCTACAACTTTTCCAGAACTCTGCTGCAAGGCTCCTGACCCACACAAACAGGACAGCCCATGTCACTCCCTTCCTGAAGTCCCTACATTGGCTCCCTGTTGCTTCCAGGATAAATTTTAAAATCCTGGTCCTTACTTTCAGGGCCCTTCATGGACAGGCGCCTGGCTACATTACGGGTCTGATCCAGCCCTATACTTCGGTCCGTAGCCTGAGGTCTTCAGGTTTAAACCTGCTTATGGTTCCTCGGACCGGTTTTAAAACCCGAGGAGACCAGTCCTTTGAAGCGGTGGCGCCCCGTCTCTGGAATGAACTCCTTCTCTCCCTGTGCTCTCTGGACTCAGTGGACACCTTTAAACACCAGCCAAAAATGCACCTGTTTTCACAAGCCTTTCAAAGCACATAGCTAATTGTTTTATTCAATTATTTAGCTTTTACTGTATTTTACTTGTTTTTACTTGTATTGTTTATATGTTATCATGTGAAGCACTTTGACTTCTGTCTGCGAAAAGTGCTATACAAATAAAGTTTACTTACTTACTTACTTATTAAATCAATTTCCATCAGTTTTTTTTTGTTGTCTTTTTGTAGTAAAATGTTTTAGATTTTGTGTTTATAGCCTAATTCTGATTTGTTCTTGTAGGAGTCTGATTTTGTTCCATGAGTTGTGGATATTATATAAATGTGTTTGTGACAATCTCATACTACATTTTTATATTGTTATTCATGTTTATCACGCCACATTTTAATAGGTTCAGTCTGCAGGTGGATTTAGTTTAGTCATTAAATAAATAAACCAAAAATGACATCACTACACTAATACAGTGTTAAAATGTGAATGGGCCCTGGACCAGTTTGCACTGAAAACGTGGGCCCCATCATGGAAAAATGCTGAAACCCCTGTTCTATTGGGATTAAAATCTATTGATGAGAAATCATTTCATTACATAACTGTAACAAAACGTCTTGTTTCTGCAACAGACTCTAAAATCATTTACAACTAGGCCTATTATTATGAGGGTGTGTTATTGCAGTGCCCCCTAAGGAGGAGAAGGAAGGAGAAAAATTAGGAAAACATCATTTAGATATATATATATATAAATGTAGGAATGACAAAAGGCTTAATCAGCACTTAATGAGAACATGGTATAAATGGCAAATTTACTGGATTGAGGTCTTTATTGGGTTAATATAATCAAATTTATTTGCATGTCACAGAATTGTTCAATTACTCAATGTCTTCTTGTTAATCAAACCTTACTCTTTCTTTCATATATAACTGGAGAAAAACGGTGATCTAAAATAACTTACTCCCATCAGTATTTGACTAAAACCAAGGTAGAATAGTGTAAGATGTTGCAAGAATTAAATATTTAATTAGAAATATCATGCAATCCGTATGTTTTAAGGTTATTAAATTGAACATATAAAAATAGCACATGCTAAAAGATAGAACATTAATTCTAAAGAATATAATTTGAAACCCAGTCATAAATATTTGCTGATTAAAATATGCCAGTGGAAGCTTAATTTTTTTTTACTATTTACATTCATTTAAACATTTTTTTGATAATAGCAAACAATATATTAATTCTTTATGACATTAAAACTTAAATTATTAAATATTGACATACTGTAGCTAATAAATAAATGTGTAACAAAACTTAATCCTTCATTTCATGAATTACAATTTAAATGCCAACTGGCATGTAAAAGTAATGGAAGGCGGAAGCCTGTAAAATGCCTTGTTAAGTCTGAATACTTTGAAGCAGATTGTTTCCACTACACCGAGGTGGAACTAAAAGAAGAACATTAGTAATCCAAGAAGAAGGTGGAGGAAGCCAATGTTGAAATTACATGCGCTGCTTGCAGTTGTTGCTGGTTCTGTTGGTGGAGCTGTCGTTGTTGTTATAGTTGTTGGTTTAGTAGTAGTAGTTGTAGTTGTGGTTGATAGTGTAGTAGTAGTAGTTGCTGTAGTTGTTGTGGTTGATGGTGTAGTAATTATAGTTATCGGTGTAGTGGTTGTTGGTGTAGTGAGAGTGGGTGTTGATATGGTTGTTCTTGTGGTGGTTAGTGTAGTTGTTGTTGTATCAGTGGTTACTGTGGATGGTACAGTTGTCTTTGTGGTTGTTCCTGCAACTACTGTTGTGGAGGGCGGTGTAGTAGTAGTGGAAGTTACAGTTCGAGGAGATACTGAGAAAGATTTTGCCGTTGCAAAAGAAGTTGTTGTTGATGAAGAAATTTCTGATCCAGCGGTAAATATTATTGTAGAAATTGTGGAAGAGGTTGCCATTGTAGTTGTAGATGGTGCGGCTGTAGTTGTGGTTGGTGCAGCTGTAGTTGTTGGTGCAGGTGTAATTGTGGTTGGTGCAGGTGTAGTTGTGATTGGTGCAGCTGTAGATATGTTTTGTACAGTAGAAGTTGTGGTTGGTGCAGTTGTAGATGTGGTCGGTGGAACTGTACTTGTGGTTGGTGGAGATGTAGTGGTTGGTGCAGCGGTGGTTGTGGTTGGTACATATGTCGTTGTGGTTGGTGCAGCTGTAGTTGTGAATTGAGCAGCTGTGGTTGTGGTTGGTGCAGCTGTACTTGTGGTTGGTGCAGGTGTAGTTGTGATTGGTGCAGCTGTAGATATGTTTTGTACAGCTGAAGTTGTGGTTGGTGCAGTTGTAGATGTGGTCGGTGGAACTGTACTTGTGGTTGGTGGAGATGTTGTAGTGGTTGGTGCAGTGGTAGTTGTGGTTGGTACAGATGTTGTGGTTGGTGCAGCTGTGGTTGTGATTGGTGCAGCTGTAGTATGGGTTGGTGAAGCTGTCGGTGTGGTCGCTGCAGCTGTGGTTATAGTTAGTGCAGCTGTAGTTGTGGTAGGTGCAGCTGTAGATGTGGCTTGTGCAGATGTAGTTGCGGTTAAGGAAGATGTATTCATGGTTGATGAAACTGCAGTTAGGGTTGGTACGACTGTAGTTGTGGTTGGTGCAGCGATGGTTGTGGTTGATGCAGCTGTAGTCGTGATTGGTGCAGCTTTAGATGTGCTCGGTGCAGCTGTAGATGTGGTTGGTGCAGCGGAAGTCGTGGTTGGTAAAGTTGTAGTTGATGTTAGTGAAGCTGTGGTTGGTGCAGCTGTAGATATGGTCAACAAAGCTGTAGCTGTGGGTGGTGCAGCTGTAGTTTTCGGTGCTGCTGAAGTAGTTGTACTTGTGGTTGGTGAATATGTAGTTGTGGTTGGTGTAGCTGTAGCTGTTGTTGGTGCCGCTGTAGATGTGGTTAGTACATCTGTCGTTGTGGTATGTGCTGCTTTTGTTGTAGATGGTGCAGCTGTAGTTGTGGTTGGTGAAGATGTAGTTGTGGTAGGTGCAGCTGTAGATGTGGTCGGTGCATTGGTAGTTGTGTTACGTGCTGCTGTAGTTGTGTGTGGTGCAGATGTAGTTGTGGTTGGTACAACTGTAGTTATGGGTGGTGCAGCGGTAGTTGTTGGTGAAGCTGTAGTTGTGGTTGGTGGAGTTGTAGTTGAGGTTGGTGGAGCTGAAGTTGTGGTGGGTCTGAAGTTGTGGTTGGTGCAGCTGTAGCTGTGGTTGATGCAGATGTAGTTGTGGTTGGTGAAGATGTAGTCGTGGTTGTGGAAACTCCAGTTATGGTCGTTACAACTGTAGCTGTGGTTGGTGCAGCCATAGTTGTGGTTGGTGCACCTGTGGTTGTGGTTTGTGCAGATGTAAATGTGGTTGGTGCAGCTTTAGATGTGGTGGGTGCAACTGTAGTTGTGGTTGATGAAGCTGTTGAGGTGGTCAGTGAGGCTGTAGTTCTGGTTGGTACAGCTGTAGTTGTAGTTGGTGTTGTTGTAATTGTGGTTGGTGAAGATGTAGTTACGGTTGATGCAACTGTAGATGTGGTTGGTGGAGCTGTTGTGGTTGGTGCAGCTGTAGTTGTGGTTGGTGCTGCTGAAGTAGTTGTGGTCAGTGCAGTTGTAGTTGTGGTTGGTGCACCTGTGGTTGTGGTTGGTGCTGCTGTTGTAGTTGGTCCTCCTGTAGTTGTGGCTGGTGCAGCTGTGGTTGTGCTTGGCTCTGCTGTTGTAGTTGGTCCTCTTGTAGTTGTGGTTGGTGCAGCTGAAGTTGTGGTCTGTGATGGTGAAGTTGTGGTTGGTGTAGATGTAGTTGTGGATGGTGAAGATGTGGTTACTGTTGGTGTGAGTGTAGTTGTTGTAGGTGCAGCTGTAGATGTGGTCGGTGCATCTGTAGTTGTGTTATGTGCTGCTGTAGTTGTGTGTGTTGCAGATGAAGTTGTGGTTCGTACAACTGTAGTTATGGGTGGTGCAGCTGTAGTTGTTGGTGAAGCTGTAGTTGTGGTTGGTGGAGTTGTAGTTGAGGTTGGTGGAGCTGTAGTTGTGGTTGATGCAGCCGTCGCTGTGATTGGTGCAGCCGTGGTTGTGGTTGGTGCACCTGTGGCTGTGGTGGGTGCAGCTGTAGATGTGGTTGGAGCAGCTTTAAATGTGGTGGGTGCAACTGTAGTTGTTGTTGGGGAAGCTGTAGATGAGGTTGCTGTTGCTGTATTCGTGGTCGGTGCAGCTGTAGATATTGACTGCGAAGCTGTAGATCTGGTTGGTGCAGCTGTAGTTGTGGTTCGTGTAGTTGTTATTGTGGTTGGTGCAACTGTAGTTGTGGTTGGTGCAGCTGTAGCTGTGGTTGGTGAAGATGAAGTTGTGGTTGGTGAAGATATAGCTGCGGTTGATGAAATTCCAGTTGTGGTCAGTACGACTGTAGCTGTGGTTTGTGTTGCCTTCGTTGTGGTTGGTGCACCTGTGGTTGTGGTTGGTGCACCTGTGGTTGTGGTTTGTGCATGTGTAGATGTGGTTGGTGCAGCTTTAGATGTGGTGGGTTCAACTGTAGGTGTGGTTGGTAAAGCTGAAGATTTGGTTGCTGTTGCTGCATTTGTGGTTGGTGCACCTTTAGATGTGGTTGATGAAGCTCTTGAGGTGTTCGGTGCAGCTGTAGTTGTGGTTGGTGCAGCTGTAGTTGTAGTTGGTGTAGTTGTAATTGTGGTTTGTGAAGATGTAGTTATGGTTGGTGCAGTTGCAAATTTGGTTGGTGGAGCTGTTGTTGCGGTTGGTGCAGCTGAAGTTGTCGTTGGTGCTGCTGAAGTAGTTGTGGTTGGCTGAGTTGTAGTTGTGGTTGGTGCAACTGTACTTGCACTTGCTGCTTTTGAACCAGTAGAAACCGCTTCAGCACTTGTAGTTTGTTCAGTTGTAGTAACAGGAAGTACACCTCTTGTATTAATTGGGATTGCTACAGTAGTTTTTGGTGCTGCAGTAGTTGTGGTTGGTGCAGCTGAAGTTGTGGTTGGTGTAGCTGTAGCTGAAGTTGTGGTTAGTGCAGCTGTAGTTGTGGTTGGTGCAGCTGTGGTTGTGGTTGACGATGCTGTTGTACTTGGTCCTCCTGTAGCTGTGGTTGGTGCAGCTGAAATTGTGGTTGGTGATGTTGAAGTTGTGGCTGGTTTTGATATAGTTGTGGATGGTGAAAATGTAGTTGCCGCGATAGATGTGGTTAGTGCATCTGTTGTTGTGATATGTGCTGCTTTAGTTGTAGATGGTGTAGCTGTAGTTGTGGTTGGTGCAGCTGTAGTTGTGGTTGGCGCTGCTGTTGTAGTTGGTCCTCCTGTAGTTGTGGTTGGTGCAACTGTGGTTGTGGTTGGCTCTGTTGTTGTAGTTGGTCCTCCTGTAGTTGTGGTTGGTGTAGATGTAGTTGTGGATGGTAACGATGTGGTAACAGTTGGTGGGGTGTAGTTGTTGTAGGTGCAGCTGTAGATGTGGTTAGTGCATCTGTCGTTGTGGAATGTGCTGCTGTAGTTGTAGATGGTGCAGCTGTGAGTGTGGTTGGTGAAGATGTAGTTGTGGTTGGTGCAGCTGTGGTTGTGGTTGGCTCTGCTGTTGTAGTTAATCCTCCTGTAGTTGTGGTTGGTGCAGCTGAAGTTGTGGTCGGTGATGTTGAAGATGTGGTTGGTGTTGATGTTGTGGTTGGTGTAGATGTAGTTGTGGTTGTTGTGAGTGAAGATGTAGGTGCCGCTATAGATGTGGTTAGTGCATCTGTCGTTGTGATATGTGCTGCTGTAGTTGTAGATGGTGTAGCTGTAGTTGTGGTTGGTGCAGCTGTAGTTGTGGTTTGTGCATCTGTAGTTGTGTTATGTGCTGATGTAGTTGTTCGTGTTGCAGATGAAGTTGTGGTTCGTACAACTGTAGTTATGGGTGGTGCAGCTGTAGTTGTTGGTGAAGCTGTAGTTGTGGTTGGTGGAGTTGTAGTTGAGGTTGGTGGAGCTGTAGTTGTGGTTGGTGCAGCTGTCGCTGTGGTTGGTGCAGCCGTGGTTGTGGTTGGTGCACCTGTGGTTGTGGTGGGTGCAGCTGTAGATGTGGTTGGAGCAGCTTTGAATGTGGTGGGTGCAACTGTTGTTGTTGTTGGGGAAGCTGTAGATGAGGTTGCTGTTGCTGTATTCGTGGTTGGTGCAGCTTTATATGTTGTTGGTGAAGCTGATGTTGTGGTCGGTGCAGCTGTAGATATTGACAGCCAAGCTGTAGATCTGGTTGGTGCAGCTGTAGTTTTGGTCCGTGTAGTTGTTATTGTGGTTGGTGCAACTGTAGTTGTGGTTGGTGCAGCTGTAGCTGTGGTTGGTGAAGATGAAGTTGTGGTTGGTGAAGATGTAGCTGCGGTTGATGAAATTCCAGTTGTGGTCAGTGCGACTGTTGCTGTGGTTTGTGTTGCCTTCGTTGTGGTTGGTGCACCTGTGGTGGTGGTTTGTGCATCTGTAGATGTGGTTGGTGCTGCTTTAGATGTGGTGGGTTCAACTGTAGGTGTGGTAAGTAAAGCTGAAGATTTGGTTGCTGTTGCTGCATTTGTGGTTGGTGCAGCTTTAGATGTGGTTGATGAAGGTGTTGTTAGTGCATCTGTCATTGTGGTACGTGCTGCTGTAGTTGTAGATGGTGCAGCTGAAGTTGTGGTTGATGTAGCTGTAGCTGAAGTTGTGGTTGGTGCAGCTGTAGTTGTGGTTGGCGCTGCTGTTGTACTTGGTCCTCCTGTAGTTGTGGTTGGTGCAACTGTGGTTGTGGTTGGCTCTGCTGTTGTAGTTGGTCCTCCTGTAGTTGTGGTTGGTGCAGCTGAAGTTGTGGTTGGTGTAGCTGTAGCTGAAGTTGTGGTTAGTGCAGCTGTAGTTGTGGTTGTGCTTGGCGATGCTGTTGTACTTGGTCCTCCTGTAGTTGTGGTTGGTGCAGCTGAAGTAGTTGTCAGTGATGCTGAAGTTGTGGTTGGTGTAGATGTAGTCGTGGATGGTGACGATGTGGTTACAGTTGGTGCGAGGGTAGTTGTTGTAGGTGCCGCTGTAGATGTGGTTAGTGCATCTGTCGTTGTGGAATGTGCTGCTGTAGTTGTAGATGGTGCAGCTGTGAGTGTGGTTGGTGAAGATGTAGTTGTGTTAGGTGCTGCTGTAGTTGTGTGTGGGGCAGATGTCTTTTTGGATGGTACAACTGTAGTTGTTGGTGGTGCAGCTGTAGTTGTTGGTGAAGCTGTAGTTGTGGTTGGTGGAGTTGTAGTTGAGGCTGGTGGAGCTGTAGTTGTGGTTGGTGCACCTGTAGCTGTGGTTTCTGCAGATGTAGTTGTGGTTGATGGAGATGTAGTCGTGGTTGTGGAAATTCCAGTTGTGGTCGGTTCAACTGTTGCTGTGGTTGGTGCAGCCCTGGTTGTGGTTGGTGCACCTGTGGTTGTGGTGGGTGCAGCTGTAGATGTGGTTGGAGCAGCTTTAAATGTGGTGGGTGCAACTGTAGTTGTTGGGGGAAGCTGTAGATGAGGTTGCTTTTGCTGTATTTGTGGTTGGTGCAGCTTTAGATGTTGTTGGTGAAGCTGATGTGGTCGGTGCAGCTGTAGATATTGACTGCGAAGCTGTAGATCTGGTTGGTGCAGCTGTAGTTGTGGTTCGTGTAGTTGTTATTGTGGTTGGTGCAACTGTAGTTGTGGTTGGTGCAGCTGTAGCTGTGGTTGGTGAAGATGAAGTTGTGGTTGGTAAAGATGTAGCTGTGGTTGATGAAATTCGAGTTGTGGTCAGTACGACTGTAGCTGTGGTTTGTGTTGCCTTCGTTGTGGTTGGTGCACCTGTGGTGGTGGTTTGTGCATCTGTCGATGTGGTTGGTGCTGCTTTAGATGTGGTGGGTTCAACTGTAGGTGTGGTAAGTAAAGCTGAAGATTTGGTTGCTGTTGCTGCATTTGTGGTTGGTGCAGCTTTAGATGTGGTTGATGAAGCTGTTGAGGTGGACGGTGCAGCTGTAGTTGTGGTTGGTGCAGCTGAAGTTGTCGTTGGTGCTGCTGAAATAGTTGTGGTTGGCTGAGTGGTAGTTGTGGTTGGTGCAACTCTACTTGCACTTGCTGCTTTTGTACCAGTAGAAAGCGCTTCAGCACTTGTAGTTTGTTCAGTTGTAGTAACAGGAAGTACACCTCTTGTATTAATTGGGATTGCTTCAGTAGTTTTTGGTGCTGCCGTAGTTGTGGTTTGTGCAGCTGAAGTTGTGGTTGGTGTAGCTGTAGCTGAAGTTGTGGTTATTGCAGCTGTAGTTGTGGTTGGTGCAGCTGTGGTTGTGCTCTGCGATGCTGTTGTACTTGGTCCTCCTGTAGTTGTGGTTGGTGCAGCTGAAGTAGTTGTCAGTGATGCTGAAGTTGTGGTTGGTGCAGCTGTAGTTGTGGTTGGCGCTGCTGTTGTAGTTGGTCCTCCTGAAGTTGTGGTTGGTGTAGATGTAGTTGTGGATGGTAACGATGTGGTTCCAGTTGGTGGGAGTGTAGTTGTTGTAGGTGCAGCTGTAGATGTGGTTAGTGCATCTGTCGTTGTGGAATGTGCTGCTGTAGTTGTAGATGGTGCAGCTGTGAGTGTGGTTGGTGAAGATGTAGTTGTGGTAGGTGCAGCTGTCGATGTGGTTGGTGCATCTGTAGTTGTGTTATGTGCTGCTGTAGATGTGATTAATGCATCTTTCGTTGTGGTATGTGCTGCTGTAGTTATGGATAGTGCAGCTATAGTTGTGGTTGGTGAAGATGTAGTAGTGGTAGGTGCAGCTGTCGATGTGGTTGGTGCATCTGTAGTTGTGTTATGTGCTGGTGTAGTTGTGTGTGGGGCAGATGTAGTTGTTGATGGTATAACTGTAGTTGTGGGTGGTGCAGCTGTAGTTGTTTGTGAAGCTGTAGTTGTGGTTGGTGAAGATGTAGTTGTGGTAGGTGCAGCTGAGGTTGTGGTTGGTGTAACTGTAGCTGTAGTTGTGGATGGTGTAGCTGTTCTTGTAGTTGTGGTTGGTGTAGCTGGAGCTGTAGTTCTGGTTGGTGTAGCTGTAGTTGTGGCTGGTTTTACTGTAGCTGTATTTGTGGTTGGTGCAGCTGTAATTATGGTTGGTGTAGCTGTTGCTGTAAGTCTGGTTGGGGCAGCTGTGGTTATGGTTGGAGCTGCTGTTGTAGATGGTCCTCCTGTAGTTGTAGATGGTGCAGCTGTAGTTGTGGTTGGTGAAGATGTAGTTGTGTTAGGTGCAGCTGTAGATGTAGCTGGTGCATCTGTAGTTGTGTTACGTGCTGATGTAGTTGTGTGTGGTGCAGATGTAGTTGTGGTTGGTACAACTGTAGTTTTGGGCTGTGCAGCTGTAGTTGTAGTTAGTGTAGTTGTAATTGTGGTTTGTGAAGATGTAGTTATGGTTGGTCCAGTTGTAAATTTGGTTGGCGGAGCTGTTGTTGCGGTTGGTGCAGCTGAAGTTGTCGTTGGTGCTGCTGAAGTAGTTGTGGTTGGCTGAGTGGTAGTTGTGGTTGGTGCAACTCTACTTGCACTTGCTGCTTTTGTACCAGTAGAAAGCGCTTCAGCACTTGTAGTTTGTTCAGTTGTAGTAACAGGAAGTACACCTCTTGTATTAATTTGGATTGCTTCAGTAGTTTTTGGTGCTGCCGTAGTTGTGGTTTGTGGAGCTGAAGTTGAGGTTGGTGTAGCTGTAGCTGAAGTTGTGGTTATTGCAGCTGTAGTTGTGGTTGGTGCAGCTGTGCTTGCACTCTGCGATGCTGTTGTACTTGGTTTTCCTGTAGTTGTGGTTGGTGCAGCTGAAGTAGTTGTCAGTGATGCTGAAGTTGTGGTTGGTGCAGCTGTAGTTGTGGTTGGCGCTGCTGTTGTAGTTGGTCCTCCTGAAGTTGTGGTTGGTGTAGATGTAGTTGTGGATGGTAACGATGTGGTTCCAGTTGGTGGGGGAAGTGTAGTTGTTGTAGGTGCAGCTGTAGATGTGGTTAGTGCATCTGTCGTTGTGGAATGTGCTGCTGTAGTTGTGTGTGGGGCAGATGTATTTGTGGATGGTAAAACTGTAGTTGTGGGTGGTGCAGCTGTTGCTGTTGGTGAAGCTGTAGTTGTGGTTGGTGGAGTCGTAGTTGAGGCTGGTGGAGCCTTAGTTGTGGTTGGTGCACCTGTAGCTGTGGTTCGTGCAGATGTAGTTGGGGTTGGTGAAGATGCAGTCGTGGTTGTGGAAATTCCAGTTGTGGACGGTACATCTGTAGCTGTGGTTGGTGCGCCTCTGGTTGTGGTGGGTCCAACTGTAGATATAGTTGGTGAAGCTTTAGATGTCATGGGTGCAGCTGTAGTTGTTGTTGGGGAAGCTGTAGATGAGGTTGTTGCTGTTGCTGTATAGTTGTGGTTGGTGTAGCTGTAGTTGTGGTTGGTGTAGCTGTGTTTGTGGTTGGCTCTGCTGTTGTAGTTGGTCCTCCTGTAGTTGTGGTTGGTGCAGCTGAAGTTTTGGTCTGTGATGCTAAAGTTGTGGTTGGTGTATATGTAGTTGTGGATGGTGGAGATGTAGTTGTGGTTGGTGTGAGTGTAGTCGTAGGTGCCGCTGTAGATGTGGTAAGTGCATCTGTCATTGTGGTATGTGCAGCTGTAGTTGTGGTTGGTGAAGATGTAGTTGTGGTTGCTGCAGCTGTAGTTGTGGTTGGTGTAGCTGTAGTTGTGGTTGGTGTAGCTGTAGTTGTGGTTGGTGTAGATGTAGTTGTGGATGGTAAAGATTCAGTTGCGGTTCGTGTGAGTGTGGTTGTTGTCGGTGCCGCTGTAGATGTGGTTAGTGCGTCTGTCATTGTGGTACGTGCTGCTTTAGTTGTAGATGGTCCAGCTGAATTCGTGGTTGGTGTTGCTGTAGCTGAAGTTGTGGTTGGTGCAGCTGTAGTTGTGGTTGGTGCAGCTGTCGTTGTGGTTGGTTCAGCTGTAGATGTGGTTGGTGCAGCTGTAGTTGTTGTTGGTGCAGCTCTAGTTGTGGTTGGCGCTGCTGTTGTAGTTGGTCCTCCTGTAGTAGTGGTTATTGCAACTGTGGTTGTGGTTGGCTCTGCTGTTGTAGTTTTTCTTTCTGTAGTTTTGGTTGGTGCAGCTGAAGTTGTTGTCAGTGATGCTGAAGTTGCGGTCGGTGCAGATGTAGTTGTGGTTGGTGAAGATGTAGTAGTGGTAGGTGCAGTTGTCGATGTGGTTGGTGCATCTGTAGTTGTGTTATGTGCTGCTGTAGTTGTGTGTGGGGCAGATGTAGTTGTTGATGGTATAACTGTAGTTGTGGGTGGTGCAGATGTAGTTGTTTGTGAAGCTGTAGTTGTGGTTGGTGAAGATGTAGTTGTGGTAGGTGCAGCTGAGGTTGTGGTTGGTGTAGCTGTAGTTGTGGTTGGTGCTGTTCTTGTAGTTGTGGTTGGTGCAGCTGTAGTTGTGGTTGGTGTAGCTGGAGCTGTAGTTCTGGTTGGTGTAGCTGTAGTTGTGGCTGGTTTTACTGTAGCTGTATTTGTGGTTGGTGCAGCTGTAATTGTGGTTGGTGTAGCTGTTGCTGTAAGTCTGGTTGGGGCAGCTGTGGTTATGGTTGGAGCTGCTGTGGTTGTAGATGGTCCTCCTGTAGTTGTAGATGGTGCAGCTGTAGTTGTGGTTGGTGAAGATGTAGTTGTGTTAGGTGCAGCTGTAGATGTGGCTGGTGCATCTGTAGTTGTGTTACGTGCTGATGTAGTTGTGTGTGGTGCAGATGTAGTTGTGGTTGGTACAACTGTAGTTGTAGTTGGTGCAGCTGTAGTTGTGGTTGGTGAAACTGTAGTTGTGGTAGGTGCAGCTGTAGTCATGGTTGGTGAAACTGTAGTTGTGGTAGGTGCAGCTGAAGATGTGGTTGGTGCAGCTGTAGTTGTGGTTGGTGTTGCTGTAGTTGTGGGTGGTGAAGATGTAGTTGTGGTTGGTAAAACTGTAGTTGTGGGTGGTGCAGCTGTAGATGTGGTTGGTGAAGCTGTCGTTGTGGTTGGTGGTGCTGTAGTTGTGGGTGGTGCAGCTATAGTTGTGGTTGGTGCAGCTGTAGTTGTGGTTTGTGCAGCTGTAGTTGTGGTTGGTGCTGCTGTTGTAGTTTGTGAAGCTGTAGTTGTGGTTGGTGTAGCTGAAGTTGTGGTTGGTGCAGCTGTAGTTGTGGTTGGTGTAGCTGTAGTTGTGGTTGGTGCAGCTGTAGCTGTGGTTGATGAAGTTCCTGTTGTGGTTGGTACTCCTTGTAGTTGTGGTTTGTGCAGCTGTTGTTGTGGTTGGTGCAGCTGTAGTTGTGGTTGGTGCATCTGTAGTTGTTGTTGGTGCAGCTGTAGTTGTGGTGGGTGCAGCTGTAGTTGTGGTTGGTGCAGCTGTAGTTGTGGTTGATGTTTCTGTAGTTGTGGTTGGTACAGCTGTAGTTGTGGTTGGTGCAGCTGTAATTGTGGTTGGTGCAGCTGTAGTTGTGGTTTGTGCAGCTGTAGTTGTAGTTGGCGCAGTTGTAGTTGTGGTTGGTGAAGCTGTGGTTGTGGTTGGAGCTGCTGTAGATGTAGTTGGTCCTCCTGTAGTTGTGGTTTGTGCAGCTGTGGTTGTGGTTGGGGCTGCTGTTGTAGTTGTGTCCCGTAGTGGTTCTTGCAGCTGTAGTTGTGGTTGGTGCAGATGTGGTTGTTCTTGGTGCTGCTGTTGTAGTTGGCACTCCTGTAGTTGTGGTTGGTGCAGCTGTAGTTGTGGTTGGAGCAGCCTGTGGTTTTGGTTGATTCTGCTTTGTAGTTGGCACACCTGTAGTTGTGGTTGGTGCTGCTGTGGTTGTAGCTGGTGCAGCTGTAGTTGTGGTTGGTTTAGCTGTAGTTGTTGTTGGAGCAGTTGTGGTTGTTGTTGGTGTAGCTGTAGTTGTGGTTGGTGTAGCTGTGGTTGTGGTTGGAGCTGCTGTTGTAGTTGATCCTCCTGTAGTTCTGGTTTGTGCTGCTGTGGTTGTGGTTGAGGCTGCTGTTGTAGTTGGTCGTCCCGTAGTCGTGGTTCTTGCAGCTGTAGTTGTGGTTGGTGCAGATGTGGTTGTTCTTGGTGCTGCTGTTGTAGTTGGCACTCCTGTAGTTGTGGTCGGTGCAGCTGTAGTTGTGGTTGGAGAAGCTGTGGTTGTGGTTGATTCTGCTGTTGTAGTTGGCACTCCTGTAGTTGTGGTTCTTGCAGCTGTAGTTGTGGTTGGTGCAGCTGTGGTTGTTGTTGGTGCTGCTGTTGTAGTTGGCACTCCTGTTGTTGTGGTCGGTGCAGCTGTAGTTGTGGTTCTTGCAGCTGTGGTTGTGGTTGATTCTGCTGTTGTAGTTGGCACTCCTGTAGTTGTGGTCGGTGCTGCTGTGGTTGTAGCTGGTGCAGCTGTAGTTGTGGTTGGTGTAGCTGTAGTTGTTATTGGTGTAGCTGTAGCTGTAGTTGTGGTCGGTGCAGCTGTGGTTGTGGTTGGTGCGCTGCTGTTGTAGTTGGTCCTCCTGTAGTTGTGGTTGGTAAGGCTGTAGTTATGGCTGGTGCAGCTGTAATTGTGGTTGGTTCATCTGTCGTTGTGGTATGTGCTGTTGAAGTTGTAGATGGTGCAGCTGTAGTTGGTGTTAATGTGGTTGAAGATGGTGAAGATGTAGTTGTGGTTGGTGCGAGTGTAGATTTTGTAGGTGCAGCTGTAGATGTGGTTATTGCAACTGTCGTTGTGGTACGTGATGCTGTAGTTGTAGATGGTGTAGCTGTAGTTGTGGTTGGTGTAGCTGTAGTTGTGGTTGGTAGTAGCTGTAGCTGTAGTTGTGGTCTGTGCAGCTGTGGTTGTGGTCGGAGCTGCTGTTGTAGTTGGTCGTCCCGTAGTCGTGGTTCTTGCAGCTGTAGTTGTGGTTGGTGCAGCTGTGGTTGTTGTTGGTGCTGCTGTTTGTAGTTGGCACTCCTGTAGTTGTGGTCGGTGCAGCTGTAGTTGTGGTTGGAGCAGCTGTGGTTGTGGTTGATTCTGCTGTTGTAGTTGGCACTCCTGTAGTTGTGGTTGGTGCTGCTGTGGTTGTAGGTGGTGCAGCTGTAGTTGTGGTTGGTGTAGCTGTAGTTGTTGTTGGTGTAGCTGTGGTTGTGGTTGGCTCTGCTATTTTAGTTGGCACTCCTGTAGTTGTGGTTGGTGCTGCAGTGGTTTGTGGTTGGCTCTGTCGTTGTAGGTGAATCCTCTGTAGTTGTGGTTGGTGCAGCTGAAGTTGTGGTCTGTGATGCTGAAGTTGAGGTTGGTGTTGATGTTGTGGTTGGTGGCTGCTGTTGTAGTAGAGCACTCCTGTAGTTGTGGTCTGGTGCTGCTGTGGTTTTGGTTGGTCTTGTGCTCTGTTGTTTGTGGTAATCCTCCTGTAGTTGTGGTTGGTGCAGCTGGAGTTGTGGTCTGTGAAGCTGTAGTTGAGGTTGGTGTTGATGTTGTGGTTGGTGTAGATGTAGTTGCGGTTGGTGCCAGTGTAGATGTTGTTGGTGCTGCTGTTGTAGTTGGCACTCCTGTAGTTGTGGTTGGTGCAGCTGTAGTTGTGGTTGGAGGCTGTTGTGGTTGTGGTTGGTGCAGCTGTAGTTGTGGTTGGTGTAGCTGTGGTTGTTGTTGGTGGAGCTGTAGTTGTGGTTGGCGCAGCTGTAGTTGTGGTCGGGGCGGGGGCCTCCTGGACTGTAGTTGTGGTCGGTGCAGCTGTAGTTGTGGTTCTTGCAGCTGTGGTTGTGGTTGATTCTGCTGTTGTAGTTGGCACTCCTGTAGTTGTGGTCGGTGCTGCTGTGGTTGTAGCTGGTGCAGCTGTAGTTGTGGTTGGTGTAGCTGTAGTTTGTTATTGGTGTAGCTGTAGCTGTAGTTGTGGTCGGTGCAGCTGTGGTTGTGGTTGGCGCTGCTGTTGTAGTTGGTCCTCCTGTAGTTGTGGTTGGTAAGGCTGTAGTTATGGCTGGTGCAGCTGTAATTGTGGTTGGTTCATCTGTCGTTGTGGTATGTGCTGTTGAAGTTGTAGATGGTGCAGCTGTAGTTGTGGTTGGTGTTAATGTGGTTGAAGATGGTGAAGATGTAGTTGTGGTTGGTGCGAGTGTAGATTTTGTAGGTGCAGCTGTAGATGTGGTTATTGCAACTGTCGTTGTGGTACGTGATGCTGTAGTTGTAGATGGTGTAGCTGTAGTTGTGGTTGGTGTAGCTGTAGTTGTGGTTGGTATAGCTGTAGCTGTAGTTGTGGTCTGTGCAGCTGTGGTTGTGGTCGGAGCTGCTGTTGTAGTTGGTCGTCCCGTAGTCGTGGTTCTTGCAGCTGTAGTTGTGGTTGGTGCAGCTGTGGTTGTTGTTGGTGCTGCTGTTGTAGTTGGCACTCCTGTAGTTGTGGTCGGTGCAGCTGTAGTTGTGGTTGGAGCAGCTGTGGTTGTGGTTGATTCTGCTGTTGTAGTTGGCACTCCTGTAGTTGTGGTCGGTGCTGCTGTGGTTGTAGCTGGTGCAGCTGTAGTTGTGGTTGGTGTAGCTGTAGTTGTTGTTGGTGTAGCTGTAGTTGTGGTTGGTGCAGCTGTGGTTGCGGTTGGCGCTGCTGTTGTAGTTGGTCCTCCTGTAGTTGTGGTTGGTAAGGCTGTAGTTATGGCTGGTGCAGCTGTAATTGTGGTTGGTTCATCTGTCGTTGTGGTATGTGCTGTTGAAGTTGTAGATTGTGCAGCTGTAGTTGTGGTTGGTGTTAATGTGGTTGAAGATGGTGAAGATGTAGTTGTGGTTGGTGCGAGTGTAGATGTTGTAGGTGCAGCTGTAGATATGGTTATTGCAACTGTCGTTGTGGTACGTGATGCTGTAGTTGTAGATGGTGCAGCTGTAGTTGTGGTTGGTGTAGCTGTAGTTGTGGTTCTTGCAGCTGTGGTTGTGGTTGATTCTGCTGTTGTAGTTGGCACTCCTGTAGTTGTGGTCGGTGCTGCTGTGGTTGTAGCTGGTGCAGCTGTAGTTGTGGTTGGTGTAGCTGTAGTTGTTCTTGCAGCTGTGGTTGTGGTTGATTCTGCTGTTGTAGTTGGCACTCCTGTAGTTGTGGTCGGTGCTGCTGTGGTTGTAGCTGGTGCAGCTGTAGTTGTGGTTGGTGTAGCTGTAGTTGTTGTTGGTGTAGCTGTAGTTGTGGTTAGTGCAGCTGTGGTTGCAGTTGGCGCTGCTGTTGTAGTTGGTGCTCCTGTAGTTGTGGTTGGTAAGGCTGTAGTTATGGCTGGTGCAGCTGTAATTGTGGTTGGTTCATCTGTCGTTGTGGTATGTGCTGTTGAAGTTGTAGATGGTGCAGCTGTAGTTGTGGTTGGTGTTACTGTGGTTGAAGATGGTGAAGATGTAGTTGTGGTTGGTGCGAGTGTAGATGTTGTAGGTGCAGCTGTAGATGTGGTTATTGCAACTGTCGTTGTGGTACGTGATGCTGTAGTTGTAGATGGTGCAGCTGTAGTTGTGGTTGGTGTAGCTGTAGTTGTGGTTGGTGTAGCTGTAGCTGTAGTTGTGGTCTGTACAGCTGTGGTTGTGGTCGGAGCTGCTGTTGTAGTTGGTCGTCCCGTAGTCGTGGTTCTTGCAGCTGTAGTTGTGGTTGGTGCAGCTGTGGTTGTTGTTGGTGCTGCTGTTGTAGTTGGCACTCCTGTAGTTGTGGTCGGTGCAGCTGTAGTTGTGGTTGGAGCAGCTGTGGTTGTGGTTGGTGTAGCTGTAGTTGTGATTGGTGTAGCTGTAGCTGTAGTTGTGGTCTGTGCAGCTGTGGTTGTGGTCGGAGCTGCTGTTGTAGTTGGTCGTCCCGTAGTCGTGGTTCTTGCAGCTGTAGTTGTGGTTGGTGCAGCTGTGGTTGTTGTTGGTGCTGCTGTTGTAGTTGGCACTCCTGTAGTTGTGGTCGGTGCAGCTGTAGTTGTGGTTGGAGCAGCTGTGGTTGTGGTTGATTCTGCTGTTGTAGTTGGCACTCCTGTAGTTGTGGTCGGTGCTGCTGTGGTTGTGGTTGGTGTTAATGTGGTTGAAGATGGTGAAGATGTAGTTGTGGTTGGTGCGAGTGTAGATGTTGTAGGTGCAGCTGTAGATGTGGTTATTGCAACTGTCGTTGTGGTACGTGTTGCTGTAGTTGTAGATGGTGCAGCTGTAGTTGTGGTTGGTGTAGCTGTAGTTGTGGTTCTTGCAGCTGTGGTTGTGGTTGATTCTGCTGTTGTAGTTGGCACTCCTGTAGTTGTGGTCGGTGCTGCTGTGGTTGTAGCTGGTGCAGCTGTAGTTGTGGTTGGTGTAGCTGTAGTTGTTGTTCTTGCAGCTGTGGTTGTGGTTGATTCTGCTGTTGTAGTTGGCACTCCTGTAGTTGTGGTCGGTGCTGCTGTGGTTGTAGCTGGTGCAGCTGTAGTTGTGGTTGGTGTAGCTGTAGTTGTTGTTGGTGTAGCTGTAGTTGTGGTTGGTGCAGCTGTGGTTGCAGTTGGCGCTGCTGTTGTAGTTGGTGCTCCTGTAGTTGTGGTTGGTAAGGCTGTAGTTATGGCTGGTGCAGCTGTAATTGTGGTTGGTTCATCTGTCGTTGTGGTATGTGCTGTTGAAGTTGTAGATGGTGCAGCTGTAGTTGGTGTTAATGTGGTTGAAGATGGTGAAGATGTAGTTGTGGTTGGTGCGAGTGTAGATGTTGTAGGTGCAGCTGTAGATGTGGTTATTGCAACTGTCGTTGTGGTACGTGATGCTGTAGTTGTAGATGGTGCAGCTGTAGTTGTGGTTGGTGTAGCTGTAGTTGTGGTTGGTGTAGCTGTAGCTGTAGTTGTGGTCTGTGCAGCTGTGGTTGTGGTCGGAGCTGCTGTTGTAGTTGGTCGTCCCGTAGTCGTGGTTCTTGCAGCTGTAGTTGTGGTTGGTGCAGCTGTGGTTGTTGTTGGTGCTGCTGTTGTAGTTGGCACTCCTGTAGTTGTGGTCGGTGCAGCTGTAGTTGTGGTTGGAGCAGCTGTGGTTGTGGTTGGTGTAGCTGTAGTTGTGGTTGGTGTAGCTGTAGCTGTAGTTGTGGTCTGTGCAGCTGTGGTTGTGGTTGGAGCTGCTGTTGTAGTTGGTCGTCCCGTAGTCGTGGTTCTTGCAGCTGTAGTTGTGGTTGGTGCAGCTGTGGTTGTTGTTGGTGCTGCTGTTGTAGTTGGCACTCCTGTAGTTGTGGTCGGTGCAGCTGTAGTTGTGGTTGGAGCAGCTGTGGTTGTGGTTGATTCTGCTGTTGTAGTTGGCACTCCTGTAGTTGTGGTCGGTGCTGCTGTGGTTGTAGCTGGTGCAGCTGTAGTTGTGGTTGGTATAGCTGTAGTTGTTGTTGGAGCAGTTGTGGTTGTGGTTGGTGTAGCTGTGGTTGTGGTTGGAGCTGCTGTTGTAGTTGGTCCTCCTGTAGTTGTGGTTTGTGCGGCTGTGGTTGTGGTTGAGGCTGCTGTTGTAGTTGGTCGTCCCGTAGTCGTGGTTCTTGCAGCTGTAGTTGTGGTTGGTGCAGATGTGGTTGTTCTTGGTGCTGCTGTTGTAGTTGGCACTCCTGTAGTTGTGGTCGGTGCAGCTGTAGTTGTGGTTGGAGAAGCTGTGGTTGTGGTTGATTCTGCTGTTGTAGTTGGCACTCCTGTAGTTGTGGTTCTTGCAGCTGTAGTTGTGGTTGGTGCAGCTGTGGTTGTTGTTGGTGCTGCTGTTGTAGTTGGCAGTCCTGTAGTTGTGGTCGGTGCAGCTGTAGTTGTGGTTCTTGCAGCTGTGGTTGTGGTTGATTCTGCTGTTGTAGTTGGCACTCCTGTAGTTGTGGTCGGTGCTGCTGTGGTTGTGGTTGGTGTTAATGTGGTTGAAGATGGTGAAGATGTAGTTGTGGTTGGTGCGAGTGTAGATGTTGTAGGTGCAGCTGTAGATGTGGTTATTGCAACTGTCGTTGTGGTACGTGATGCTGTAGTTGTAGATGGTGCAGCTGTAGTTGTGGTTGGTGTAGCTGTAGTTGTGGTTCTTGCAGCTGTGGTTGTGGATGATTCTGCTGTTGTAGTTGGCACTCCTGTAGTTGTGGTCGGTGCTGCTGTGGTTGTAGCTGGTGCAGCTGTAGTTGTGGTTGGTGTAGCTGTAGTTGTTGTTCTTGCAGCTGTGGTTGTGGTTGATTCTGCTGTTGTAGTTGGCACTCCTGTAGTTGTGGTCGGTGCTGCTGTGGTTGTAGCTGGTGCAGCTGTAGTTGTGGTTGGTGTAGCTGTAGTTGTTGTTGGTGTAGCTGTAGTTGTGGTTGGTGCAGCTGTGGTTGCGGTTGGCGCTGCTGTTGTAGTTGGTCCTCCTGTAGTTGTGGTTGGTAAGGCTGTAGTTATGGCTGGTGCAGCTGTAATTGTGGTTGGTTCATCTGTCGTTGTGGTATGTGCTGTTGAAGTTGTAGATGGTGCAGCTGTAGTTGTGGTTGGTGTTAATGTGGTTGAAGATGGTGAAGATGTAGTTGTGGTTGGTGCGAGTGTAGATGTTGTAGGTGCAGCTGTAGATGTGGTTATTGCAACTGTCGTTGTGGTACGTGATGCTGTAGTTGTAGATGGTGCAGCTGTAGTTGTGGTTGGTGTAGCTGTAGTTGTGGTTGGTGTAGCTGTAGCTGTAGTTGTGGTCTGTACAGCTGTGGTTGTGGTCGGAGCTGCTGTTGTAGTTGGTCGTCCCGTAGTCGTGGTTCTTGCAGCTGTAGTTGTGGTTGGTGCAGCTGTGGTTGTTGTTGGTGCTGCTGTTGTAGTTGGCACTCCTGTAGTTGTGGTCGGTGCAGCTGTAGTTGTGGTTGGAGCAGCTGTGGTTGTGGTTGATTCTGCTGTTGTAGTTGGCACTCCTGTAGTTGTGGTCGGTGCTGCTGTGGTTGGAGCTGGTGCAGCTGTAGTTGTGGTTGGTTTAGCTGTAGTTGTTGTTGGTGTAGCTGTGGTGGTGGTTGGCTCTGCTATTTTAGTTGGCACTCCTGTAGTTGTGGTTGGTGCAGCTGAAGTTTTGGTCTGTGATGCTAAAGTTGTGGTTGGTGTATATGTAGTTGTGGATGGTGCAGCTGAAGTTGTCGTTGGTGCTGCTGAAGTAGTTGTGGTTGGCTGAGTTGTAGTTGTGGTTGGTGCAACTGTACTTGCACTTGCTGCTTTTGTACCAGTAGAAAGCGCTTCAGCACTTGTAGTTTGTTCAGTTGTAGTAACAGGAAGTACACCTCTTGTATTAATTGGGATTGCTTCAGTAGTTTTTGGTGCAGCCGTAGTTGTGGTTGGTGCAGCTGTAGTTGTGGTCGGTGCAGCTGTAGTTGTTGTTGGTGTAGCTGTGGTTGTGGTTGGTGTAGCTGTAGTTGTGGTTGGTGTAGCTGTAGCTGTAGTTGCGGTTTGTGCAGCTGTGGTTGTGTTTGGAGCTGCTGTTGTAGTTGGTCCTCCTGTAGTTGTGGTTTGTGCGGCTGTGGTTGTGGTTGAGGCTGCTGTTGTAGTTGGTCGTCCCGTAGTCGTGGTTCTTGCAGCTGTAGTTGTGGTTGGTGCAGCTGTGGTTGTTGTTGGTGCTGCTGTTGTAGTTGGCACTCCTGTAGTTGTGGTCGGTGCAGCTGTAGTTGTGGTTCTTGCAGCTGTGGTTGTGGTTGATTCTGCTGTTGTAGTTGGCACTCCTGTAGTTGTGGTCGGTGCTGCTGTGGTTGTAGCTGGTGCAGCTGTAGTTGTGGTTGGTGTAGCTGTAGTTGTTGTTGGTGTAGCTGTAGTTGTGGTTGGTGCAGCTGTGGTTGCGGTTGGCGCTGCTGTTGTAGTTGGTCCTCCTGTAGTTGTGGTTGGTAAGGCTGTAGTTATGGCTGGTGCAGCTGTAATTGTGGTTGGTTCATCTGTCGTTGTGGTATGTGCTGTTGAAGTTGTAGATGGTGCAGCTGTAGTTGTGGTTGGTGTTAATGTGGTTGAAGATGGTGAAGATGTAGTTGTGGTTGGTGCGAGTGTAGATGTTGTAGGTGCAGCTGTAGATGTGGTTATTGCAACTGTCGTTGTGGTACGTGATGCTGTAGTTGTAGATGGTGTAGCTGTAGTTGTGGTTGGTGTAGCTGTAGTTGTGGTTGGTATAGCTGTAGCTGTAGTTGTGGTCTGTGCAGCTGTGGTTGTGGTCGGAGCTGCTGTTGTAGTTGGTCGTCCCGTAGTCGTGGTTCTTGCAGCTGTAGTTGTGGTTGGTGCAGCTGTGGTTGTTGTTGGTGCTGCTGTTGTAGTTGGCACTCCTGTAGTTGTGGTCGGTGCAGCTGTAGTTGTGGTTGGAGCAGCTGTGGTTGTGGTTGATTCTGCTGTTGTAGTTGGCACTCCTGTAGTTGTGGTTGGTGCTGCTGTGGTTGTATGTGGTGCAGCTGTAGTTGTGGTTGGTGTAGCTGTAGTTGTTGTTGGTGTAGCTGTGGTTGTGGTTGGCTCTGCTGTTTTAGTTGGCACTCCTGTAGTTGTGGTCGGTGCTGCAGTGGTTGTGGTTGGCTCTGCCGTTGTAGGTAATCCTCCTGTAGTTGTGGTTGGTGCAGCTGAAGTTGTGGTCTGTGATGCTGAAGTTGAGGTTGGTGTTGATGTTGTTGTTGTGGCTGCTGTTGTAGTTGGCACTCCTGTAGTTGTGGTCTGTGCAGCTGTAGTTGTGGTTGGAGCAGCAGTGGTTGTTGTTGGTGCTGCTGTTATAGTTGGCACTCCTGTAGTTGTGGTCGGTGCTGCTGTGGTTGTGGTTGGCTCTGTTGTTGCAGGTAATCCTCCTGTAGTTGTGGTTGGTGCAGCTGAAGTTGTGGTCTGTGATGCTGAAGTTGAGGTTGGTGTTGATGTTGTGGTTGGTGTAGATGTAGTTGCGGTTGGTGCCAGTGTAGATGTTGTTGGTGCTGCTGTTGTAATTGGCACTTCTGTAGTTGTGGTCAGTGCAGCTGTAGTTGTGGTTGGAACAGTTGTGGTTGTGGTTGGTGTAGCTGTAGTTGTGGTTGGTGTAGCTGTAGCTGTAGTTGTGGTTTGTGCAGCTGTGGTTGTGGTTGGAGCTGCTGTTGTAGTTGGTCCTCCTGTAGTTGTGGTTTGTGCAGCTGTGGTTGTGGTTGAGGCTGCTGTTGTAGTTGGTCGTCCCGTAGTCGTGGTTCTTGCAGCTGTAGTTGTAGTTGGTGCAGATGTGGTTGTTCTTGGTGCTGCTGTTGTAGTTGGCACTCCTGTAGTTGTGGTAGGTGCAGCTGTAGTTGTGGTTGGAGAAGCTGTTGTTGTGGTTGATTCTGCTGTTGTAGTTGGCACTCCTGTTGTTGTGGTTCTTGCAGCTGTAGTTGTGGTTGGTGCAGCTGTGGTTGTTGTTGGTGCTGCTGTTGTAGTTGGCACTCCTGTAGTTGTGGTCGGTGCAGCTGTAGTTGTGGTTCTTGCAGCTGTGGTTGTGGTTGATTCTGCTGTTGTAGTTGGCACTCCTGTAGTTGTGGTCGGTGCTGCTGTGGATGTAGCTGGTGCAGCTGTAGTGTTGGTTGGTGTAGCTGTAGTTGTGGTTGGCTCTGCTGTTTTAGTTGGCACTCCTGTAGTTGTGTTCGGTGCTGCAGTGGTTGTGGTTGGCTCTGCCGTTGTAGGTAATCCTCCTGTAGTTGTGGTCTGTGCAGCTGTGGTTGTGGTCGGAGCTGCTGTTGTAGTTGGTCGTCCCGTAGTCGTGGTTCTTGCAGCTGTAGATGTGGTTGGTGCAGCTGTGGTTGTTGTTGGTGCTGCTGTTGTAGTTGGCACTCCTGTAGTTGTGGTCGGTGCAGCTGTAGTTGTGGTTGGAGCAGCTGTGGTTGTGGTCGATTCTGCTGTTGTAGTTGGCACTCCTGTAGTTGTGGTCAGTGCTGCTGTGGTTGTAGCTGGTGCAGCTGTAGTTGTGGTTGGTGTAGCTGTAGTTGTTGTTGGTGTAGCTGTGGTTGTGGTTGGCTCTGCTGTTTTAGTTGGCACTCCTGTAGTTGTGGTCGGTGCTGCAGTGGTTGTGGTTGGTCTGCCGTTGTAGGTAATCCTCCTGTAGTTGTGGTTGGTGCAGCTGAAGTTGTGGTCTGTGATGCTGAAGTTGAGGTTGGTGTTGATGTTGTTGTTGTGGCTGCTGTTGTAGTTGGCACTCCTGTAGTTGTGGTCTGTGCAGCTGTAGTTGTGGTTGGAGCAGCAGTGGTTGTTGTTGGTGCTGCTGTTGTAGTTGGCACTCCTGTAGTTGTGGTCGGTGCTGCTGTGGTTGTGGTTGGCTCTGTTGTTGTAGGTAATCCTCCTGTAGTTGTGGTTGGTGCAGCTGAAGTTGTGGTCTGTGATGCTGAAGTTGAGGTTGGTGTTGATGTTGTGGTTGGTGTAGATGTAGTTGCGGTTGGTGCCAGTGTAGATGTTGTTGGTGCTGCTGTTGTAGTTGGCACTCCTGTAGTTGTGGTCGGTGCAGCTGTAGTTGTGGTTGGAGCAGTTGTGGTTGTGGTTGGTGTAGCTGTGGTTGTGGTTGGAGCTGCTGTTGTAGTTGGTCCTCCTGTAGTTGTGGTTTGTGCGGCTGTGGTTGTGGTTGAGGCTGCTGTTGCAGTTGGTCGTCCCGTAGTCGTGGTTCTTGCAGCTGTAGTTGTGGTTGGTGCAGATGTGGTTGTTCTTGGTGCTGCTGTTGTAGTTGGCACTCCTGTAGTTGTGGTCGGTGCAGCTGTAGTTGTGGTTGGAGAAGCTGTGGTTGTGGTTGATTCTGCTGTTGTAGTTGGCACTCCTGTAGTTGTGGTTCTTGCAGCTGTAGTTGTGGTTGGTGCAGCTGTGGTTGTTGTTGGTGCTGCTGTTGTAGTTGGCAGTCCTGTAGTTGTGGTCGGTGCAGCTGTAGTTGTGGTTCTTGCAGCTGTGGTTGTGGTTGATTCTGCTGTTGTAGTTGGCACCCTGTAGTTGTGGTCGGTGCTGCTGTGGTTGTGGTTGGTGTTAATGTGGTTGAAGATGGTGAAGATGTAGTTGTGGTTGGTGCGAGTGTAGATGTTGTAGGTGCAGCTGTAGATGTGGTTATTGCAACTGTCGTTGTGGTACGTGATGCTGTAGTTGTAGATGGGGCAGCTGTAGTTGTGGTTGGTGTAGCTGTAGTTGTGGTTCTTGCAGCTGTGGTTGTGGTTGATTCTGCTGTTGTAGTTGGCACTCCTGTAGTTGTGGTCGGTGCTGCTGTGGTTGTAGCTGGTGCAGCTGTAGTTGTGGTTGGTGTAGCTGTAGTTGTTGTTCTTGCAGCTGTGGTTGTGGTTGATTCTGCTGTTGTAGTTGGCACTCCTGTAGTTGTGGTCGGTGCTGCTGTGGTTGTAGCTGGTGCAGCTGTAGTTGTGGTTGGTGTAGCTGTAGTTGTTGTTGGTGTAGCTGTAGTTGTGGTTGGTGCAGCTGTGGTTGCAGTTGGCGCTGCTGTTGTAGTTGGTCCTCCTGTAGTTGTGGTTGGTAAGGCTGTAGTTATGGCTGGTGCAGCTGTAATTGTGGTTGGTTCATCTGTCGTTGTGGTATGTGCTGTTGAAGTTGTAGATGGTGCAGCTGTAGTTGTGGTTGGTGTTAATGTGGTTGAAGATGGTGAAGATGTAGTTGTGGTTGGTGCGAGTGTAGATGTTGTAGGTGCAGCTGTAGATGTGGTTATTGCAACTGTCGTTGTGGTACGTGATGCTGTAGTTGTAGATGGTGCAGCTGTAGTTGTGGTTGGTGTAGCTGTAGTTGTGGTTGGTGTAGCTGTAGCTGTAGTTGTGGTCTGTACAGCTGTGGTTGTGGTCGGAGCTGCTGTTGTAGTTGGTCGTCCCGTAGTCGTGGTTCTTGCAGCTGTAGTTGTGGTTGGTGCAGATGTGGTTGTTCTTGGTGCTGCTGTTGTAGTTGGCACTCCTGTAGTTGTGGTCGGTGCAGCTGTAGTTGTGGTTGGAGCAGCTGTGGTTGTGGTTGATTCTGCTGTTGTAGTTGGCACTCCTGTAGTTGTGGTCGGTGCTGCTGTGGTTGGAGCTGGTGCAGCTGTAGTTGTGGTTGGTTTAGCTGTAGTTGTTGTTGGTGTAGCTGTGGTGGTGGTTGGCTCTGCTATTTTAGTTGGCACTCCTGTAGTTGTGGTTGGTGCAGCTGAAGTTTTGGTCTGTGATGCTAAAGTTGTGGTTGGTGTATATGTAGTTGTGGATGGTGCAGCTGAAGTTGTCGTTGGTGCTGCTGAGTAGTTGTGGTTGGCTGAGTTGTAGTTGTGGTTGGTGCAACTGTACTTGCACTTGCTGCTTTTGTACCAGTAGAAAGCGCTTCAGCACTTGTAGTTTGTTCAGTTGTAGTAACAGGAAGTACACCTCTTTATTAATTGGGATTGCTTCAGTAGTTTTTGGTGCAGCCGTAGTTGTGGTTGGTGCAGCTGTAGTTGTGGTCGGTGCAGCTGTAGTTGTTGTTGGTGTAGCTGTGGTTGTGGTTGGTGTAGCTGTAGTTGTGGTTGGTGTAGCTGTAGCTGTAGTTGCGGTTTGTGCAGCTGTGGTTGTGGTTGGAGCTGCTGTTGTAGTTGGTCCTCCTGTAGTTGTGGTTTGTGCAGCTGTGGTTGTGGTTGAGGCTGCTGTTGTAGTTGGTCGTCCCGTAGTCGTGGTTCTTGCAGTTGTAGTTGTGGTTGGTGCAGCTGTGGTTGTTCTTGGTGCTGCTGTTGTAGTTGGCACTCCTGTAGATGTGGTCGGTGCAGCTGTAGTTGTGGTCGGAGAAGCTGTGGTTGTGGTTGATGCTGCTGTTGTAGGTGGCACTCCTGTAGTTGTGGTTCTTGCAGCTGTAGTTGCGGTTGGTGCAGCTGTGGTTGTTGTTGGTGCTGCTGTTGTAGTTGGCACTCCTGTAGTTGTGGTCGGTGCAGCTGTAGTTGTGGTTCTTGCAGCTGTGGTTGTGGTTGATTCTGCTGTTGTAGTTGGCACTCCTGTAGTTGTGGTCGGTGCTGCTGTGGTTGTAGCTGGTGCAGCTGTAGTTGTGGTTGGTGTAGCTGTAGTTGTTGTTGGTGTAGCTGTGGTTGTGGTTGGCTCTGCTGTTTTAGTTGGCACTCCTGTAGTTGTGGTCGGTGCTGCAGTGGTTGTGGTTGGCTCTGCCGTTGTAGGTAATCCTCCTGTAGTTGTGGTTGGTGCAGCTGAAGTTGTGGTCTGTGATGCTGAAGTTGAGGTTGGTGTTGATGTTGTTGTTGTGGCTGCTGTTGTAGTTGGCACTCCTGTAGTTGTGGTCTGTGCAGCTGTAGTTGTGGTTGGAGCAGCAGTGGTTGTTGTTGGTGCTGCTGTTATAGTTGGCACTCCTGTAGTTGTGGTCGGTGCTGCTGTGGTTGTGGTTGGCTCTGTTGTTGCAGGTAATCCTCCTGTAGTTGTGGTTGGTGCAGCTGAAGTTGTGGTCTGTGATGCTGAAGTTGAGGTTGGTGTTGATGTTGTGGTTGGTGTAGATGTAGTTGCGGTTGGTGCCAGTGTAGATGTTGTTGGTGCTGCTGTTGTAATTGGCACTTCTGTAGTTGTGGTCAGTGCAGCTGTAGTTGTGGTTGGAACAGTTGTGGTTGTGGTTGGTGTAGCTGTAGTTGTGGTTGGTGTAGCTGTAGCTGTAGTTGTGGTTTGTGCAGCTGTGGTTGTGGTTGGAGCTGCTGTTGTAGTTGGTCCTCCTGTAGTTGTGGTTTGTGCAGCTGTGGTTGTGGTTGAGGCTGCTGTTGTAGTTGGTCGTCCCGTAGTCGTGGTTCTTGCAGCTGTAGTTGTAGTTGGTGCAGATGTGGTTGTTCTTGGTGCTGCTGTTGTAGTTGGCACTCCTGTAGTTGTGGTAGGTGCAGCTGTAGTTGTGGTTGGAGAAGCTGTTGTTGTGGTTGATTCTGCTGTTGTAGTTGGCACTCCTTGTTGTTGTGGTTCTTGCAGCTGTAGTTGTGGTTGGTGCAGCTGTGGTTGTTGTTGGTGCTGCTGTTGTAGTTGGCACTCCTGTAGTTGTGGTCGGTGCAGCTGTAGTTGTGGTTCTTGCAGCTGTGGTTGTGGTTGATTCTGCTGTTGTAGTTGGCACTCCTGTAGTTGTGGTCGGTGCTGCTGTGGATGTAGCTGGTGCAGCTGTAGTGGTGGTTGGTGTAGCTGTAGTTGTGGTTGGCTCTGCTGTTTTAGTTGGCACTCCTGTAGTTGTGTTCGGTGCTGCAGTGGTTGTGGTTGGGCTCTGCCGTTGTAGGTAATCCTCCTGTAGTTGTGGTCTGTGCAGCTGTGGTTGTGGTCGGAGCTGCTGTTGTAGTTGGTCGTCCCGTAGTCGTGGTTCTTGCAGCTGTAGATGTGGTTGGTGCAGCTGTGGTTGTTGTTGGTGCTGCTGTTGTAGTTGGCACTCCTGTAGTTGTGGTCGGTGCAGCTGTAGTTGTGGTTGGAGCAGCTGTGGTTGTGGTCGATTCTGCTGTTGTAGTTGGCACTCCTGTAGTTGTGGTCAGTGCTGCTGTGGTTGTAGCTGGTGCAGCTGTAGTTGTGGTTGGTGTAGCTGTAGTTGTTGTTGGTGTAGCTGTGGTTGTGGTTGGCTCTGCTGTTTTAGTTGGCACTCCTGTAGTTGTGGTCGGTGCTGCAGTGGTTGTGGTTGGCTCTGCCGTTGTAGGTAATCCTCCTGTAGTTGTGGTTGGTGCAGCTGAAGTTGTGGTCTGTGATGCTGAAGTTGAGGTTGGTGTTGATGTTGTTGTTGTGGCTGCTGCTGTAGTTGGCACTTGTAGTTGTGGTCTGTGCAGCTGTAGTTGTGGTTGGAGCAGCAGTGGTTGTTGTTGGTGCTGCTGTTGTAGTTGGCACTCCTGTAGTTGTGGTCGGTGCTGCTGTGGTTGTGGTTGGCTCTGTTGTTGTAGGTAATCCTCCTGTAGTTGTGGTTGGGCAGCTGAAGTTGTGGTCTGTGATGCTGAAGTTGAGGTTGGTGTTGATGTTGTGGTTGGTGTAGATGTAGTTGCGGTTGGTGCCAGTGTAGATGTTGTTGGTGCTGCTGTTGTAGTCTGGCCTCCTGTAGTTGTGGTCGGTGCAGCTGTAGTTGTGGTTGGAGCAGTTGTGGTTGTGGTTGGTGTAGCTGTAGTTGTGGTTGGTGTAGCTGTGGTTGTGGTTGGAGCTGCTGTTGTAGTTGGTCCTCCTGTAGTTGTGGTTTGTGCGGCTGTGGTTGTGGTTGAGGGTGCTGTTGTAGTTGGTCGTCCCGTAGTCGTGGTTCTTGCAGCTGTAGTTGTGGTTGGTGCAGCTGTGGTTGTTCTTGGTGCTGCTGTTGTAGTTGGCACTCCTGTAGTTGTGGTCGGTGCAGCTGTAGTTGTGGTTGGAGAAGCTGTGGTTGTGGTTGATTCTGCTGTTGTAGTTGGCACTCCTGTAGTTGTGGTTCTTGCAGCTGTAGTTGTGGTTGGTGCAGCTGTGGTTGTTGTTGGTGCTGCTGTTGTAGTTGGCACTCCTGTAGTTGTGGTCGGTGCAGCTGTAGTTGTGGTTCTTGCAGCTGTGGTTGTGGTTGATCCTGCTGTTGTAGTTGGCACTCCTGTAGTTGTGGTTGGTGCTGCTGTGGTTGTAGCTGGTGCAAATGAGCTGTAGTTGTGGTTGGTGCGAGTGTAGATGTTGTAGGTGCAGCTGTAGATGTGGTTATTGCAACTGTCGTTGTGGTACGTGATGCTGTAGTTGTAGATGGTGCAGCTGTAGTTGTGGTTGGTGTAGCTGTAGTTGTGGTTGGTGTAGCTGTAGCTGTAGTTGTGGTCTGTGCAGCTGTGGTTGTGGTCGGAGCTGCTGTTGTAGTTGGTCGTCCCGTAGTCGTGGTTCTTGCAGCTGTAGTTGTGGTTGGTGCAGCTGTGGTTGTTGTTGGTGCTGCTGTTGTAGTTGGCACTCCTGTAGTTGTGGTCGGTGCAGCTGTAGTTGTGGTTGGAGCAGCTGTGGTTGTGGTTGATTCTGCTGTTGTAGTTGGCACTCCTGTAGTTGTGGTTGGTGCTGCTGTGGTTGTAGGTGGTGCAGCTGTAGTTGTGGTTGGTGTAGCTGTAGTTGTTGTTGGTGTAGCTGTGGTTGTGGTTGGCTCTGCTGTTTTAGTTGGCACTCCTGTAGTTGTGGTCGGTGCGCAGTGGTTGTGGTTGGCTCTGCCGTTGTAGGTGTCCTCCTTATTGTGGTTGGTGCAGCTGTAGTTGTGGTCTGTGTGCTGAGTTGGGTTGGGTGATGTTGTTGTTGTGGCTGCTGTTGTAGTGGCACTCCTTAGTTGTGGTCTGTGCAGCTGTAGTTGTGGTTGGGCAGCGTGTTGTTGTTGGTGTTGCTGCGTATAGTTGGCACTCCTGTATTGTGGTCGGTGCGCTGAAGTTGTGGTCTGTGATGCTGAAGTTGAGGTGGTGTTGATGTTGGTGTAGATGTAGTTGCGGTTGGTGCCGGTAGATGTTGTTGGTGCTGTTGTATTGGCACCGATTGTTGGTCAGTGCAGCTGTAGTTGTGTTGGAACTGTGGTTGTGGTTGGTGTAGCTGTAGTTGTGGTTGGTGTAGCTGTAGCTGTAGTTGTGGTTTGTGCAGCTGTGGTTGTGGTTGGAGCTGCTGTTGTAGTTGGTCCTCCTGTAGTTGTGGTTTGTGCAGCTGTGGTTGTGGTTGAGGCTGCTGTTGTAGTTGGTGTCCCCCCGTCGTGGTTCTTGCAGCTGTAGTTGTGGTGGTGCAGATGTGGTTGTTCTTGGTGCTGCTGTGTAGTCGGCACTCCTGTAGTTGTCGTAGGTGCAGCTGTAGTTGTGGTTGGAGAAGCTGTGGTTGTGGTTGATCTGCTCTTGTAGTGGCACCCCTTTGTTGTGGTTCTTGCAGCTGTAGTTGTGGTTGGTGCAGCTGTGGTTGTTGTTGGTGCTGCTGTTGTAGTTGGCACTCCTGTAGTTGTGGTCGGTGCAGCTGTAGTTGTGGTTCTTGCAGCTGTGGTTGTGGTTGATTCTGCTGTTGTAGTTGGCACTCCTGTAGTTGTGGTCGGTGCTGCTGTGGTTGTAGCTGGTGCAGCGTGTGTGGTGGTGTGCGTGTTGTGTTGGCCAGCTGTTTTGTCGCCTCTTCTGTTTGTGTCGTCCGTCGTTGTGTGCGCCGCGCTGTGGTCACGAGGTGTCGTGTTTCGCTGGGTCGGGGGGCTGTGTGTTGGTCGTCCCGTAGTCGTGTTCTCAGCTGTAGTTGTGGTCTGTAGCTGTGGTTGTGGTCGGGCTGCTGTTGTAGTTGCCCCCCTGACTCGTCCTGCGCTGTAGTTGTGTGGCGCTGTGGTTGTTGTCTTCTTTTTCTTGCCGTGTGGTCGGCCCCTGTAGTTGTGGTCGGCGCGTGGTTGTAGCTTTCTGGTGCGCGTAGTGTTGGTGTAGCTGTGTTGGGTTTGTGTAGCTGTGTTGTGGTTGGCTCTGCTGTTTTAGTTGGCCCCTGGTTGTGGTCGGTCGCTGCTGCGTTGTGGTTGGCTCGCCGCTGTAGGTATCCTCCTGTAGTCTGGGCGGTGCAGCCGCGTTGTGGTCTGTGATGCTGAGTTGGGTGGTGTTGTGTTGTTGTTGGCTGCTGTTGTAGTTGGCCTCCTTTAGTTGTGGTCTGTGCGCTGTAGTTGTGGTTGGGCGCAGTGGTTGTTGTTGGTGCTGCTGTTTAGTTGGCCTCCTGTAGTTGTGGTCGGTGCCGCTGTGGTTGTGGTTGGCCCTGTTCTGCGGATCCTCCTGTAGTTTGTTGTGCGCGGTGTGGCTTGATGCGGTGGGTGGGTGTGTTGTGGTTGGTGTAGGTGGGCGTTGGTGCCGTGTAGTGTTGTTGGTGCTGTTGTATTGCACCTTAGTTGTGGTCGGTGCAGCTGTAGTTGTGGTTGGAGCAGTTGTGGTTTGGTTGGTGCAGCTGTAGTTGTGGTTGGTGCAGCTGTGGTTGTGGTTGGCGAGCTGTTGTTGTAGTTGGTCCTCCTGTAGTTGTGGTTGGTGCGCTGTGGTGTGGTGGGCTGCTGTTGTAGTTGTCGCCGTAGTCGTGGTTCTTGCAGCTGTAGTTGTGGTTGGTGCAGCTGTGGTTGTTCTTGTGCTGCTGTTGTGTTGCCTCCTGTGTTGTGGTGCGCTGTGTTTGTTGGCGCTTGTTGTTCTCTTTGAGTTCCCCTCCTTTGTTCTTGCACTTAGTTGTGGTTGGCGCAGCTGTGGTTGTGGTCGGTGCTGCTGTGTGTAGCTGGCACTCCTGTAGTTGTGGTCGGTGCAGCCAGTTGTGGTTCTTGCAGCTGTGGTTGTGGTTGATTCTGCTGTTGTAGTTGGCCACTCCTGTAGTTGTGGTCGGTGCTGCTGTGGTTGTAGCTGGTGCAGCTGTAGTTGTGGTTGGTGTAGCTGTAGTTGTTGTTGGTGTAGCCTGTAGTTGTGGTTGGTGCAGCTGTGGTTGCGGTTGGCGCTGCTGTTGTAGTTGGTCCTCCTGTAGTTGTGGTTGGTAAGGCTGTAGTTATGGCTGGTGCAGCTGTAATTGTGGTTGGTTCATCTGTCGTTGTGGTATGTGCTGTTGAAGTTGTAGATGGTGCAGCTGTAGTTGTGGTTGGTGTTAATGTGGTTGAAGATGGTGAAGATGTAGTTGTGGTTGGTGCGAGTGTAGATGTTGTAGGTGCAGCTGTAGATGTGGTTATTGCAACTGTCGTTGTGGTACGTGATGCTGTAGTTGTAGATGGTGCAGCTGTAGTTGTGGTTGGTGTAGCTGTAGTTGTGGTTGGTGTAGCTGTAGCTGTAGTTGTGGTCTATACAGCTGTGGTTGTGGTCGGAGCTGCTGTTGTAGTTGGTGGTCCCTGTAGTCGTGGTTCTTGCAGCTGTAGTTGTGGTTGGTGCAGCTGTGGTTGTTGTTGGTGCTGCTGTTGTAGTTGGCACTCCTGTAGTTGTGGTCGGTGCAGCTGTAGTTGTGGTTGGAGCAGCTGTGGTTGTGGTTGATTCTGCTGTTGTAGTTGGCACTCCTGTAGTTGTGGTCGGTGCTGCTGTGGTTGTAGCTGGTGCAGCTGTAGTTGTGGTTGGTGTAGCTGTAGTTGTTGTTGGTGTAGCTGTGGTTGTGGTTGGCTCACTGTGGTTGTAGTTGGTCCACTCCTGTAGTTGTGGTTGGTGAGCTGCAGTGGTTGTGGTTGGTGCTGCTGTTGTAGTTGGTCTTGTAGTTGTGGTTGGTGCAGCTGAAGTTGTGGTTGGTGCAGCTGTAGTTGTGGTTGGTGCAGATGAAGTTGTGGTTGGCGCTGCTGTAGTTGAGCTCGGTGCTGCTGTACTTGTGGTTGGTGTAGCTCGTTGGTGCATCCGCAGTTGTGGTTGGTCCTGTAGTTGTGGTTGGTGCAGCTGTAGTTGTGGTTGGTGCAGCTGTGGTTGTGGTTGGTGAGCTGTAGTTGTGGTTGGTGTAGCTGTAGTTGTGGTTGGTGCAGCTGTGGTTGTGGTTGGTAGCTGCTGTTGTAGTTGGCCCTCCTGTAGTTGTGGTTTGTGCGGCTGTGGTTGTGGTTGAGGCTGCTGTTGTAGTTGGTCGTCCCGTAGTCGTGGTTTTTGCAGCTGTAGTTGTGGTTGGTGCAGCTGTGGTTGTTCTTGGTGCTGCTGTTGTAGTTGGCACTCCTGTAGTTGTGGTCGGTGCAGCTGTAGTTGTGGTTGGAGAAGCTGTGGTTGTGGTTGATTCTGCTGTTGTAGTTGGCACTCTGTAGTTGTGGTTCTTGCAGCTGTAGTTGTGGTTGGTGCAGCTGTGGTTGTTGTTGGTGCTGCTGTTGTAGTTGGCACTCCTGTAGTTGTGGTCGGTGCAGCTGTAGTTGTGGTTCTTGCAGCTGTGGTTGTGGTTGATTCTGCTGTTGTAGTTGGCACTCCTGTAGTTGTGGTCGGTGCTGCTGTGGTTGTAGCTGGTGCAGCTGTAGTTGTGGTTGGTGTAGCTGTAGTTGTTGTTGGTGTAGCTGTAGCTGTAGTTGTGGTTGGTGCAGCTGTGGTTGCGGTTGGCGCTGCTGTTGTAGTTGGTCCTCCTGTAGTTGTGGTTGGTAAGGCTGTAGTTATGGCTGGTGCAGCTGTAATTGTGGTTGGTTCATCTGTCGTTGTGGTATGTGCTGTTGAAGTGGTAGATGGTGCAGCTGTAGTTGTGGTTGGTGTTAATGTGGTTGAAGATGGTGAAGATGTAGTTGTGGTTGGTGCGAGTGTAGATGTTGTAGGTGCAGCTGTAGATGTGGTTATTGCAACTGTCGTTGTGGTACGTGATGCTGTAGTTGTAGATGGTGCAGCTGTAGTTGTGGTTGGTGTAGCTGTAGTTGTGGTTGGTGTAGCTGTAGCTGTAGTTGTGGTCTGTGCAGCTGTGGTTGTGGTCGGAGCTGCTGTTGTAGTTGGTCGTCCCGTAGTCGTGGTTCTTGCAGCTGTAGTTGTGGTTGGTGCAGCTGTGGTTGTTGTTGGTGCTGCTGTTGTAGTTGGCACTCCTGTAGTTGTGGTCGGTGCAGCTGTAGTTGTGGTTGGAGCAGCTGTGGTTGTGGTCGATTCTGCTGTTGTAGTTGGCACTTGTAGTTGTGGTTGGTGCTGCTGTGGTTGTAGGTGGTGCAGCTGTGGTTGTGGTTGGTGTAGCTTTAGTTGTTGTTGGTGTAGCTGTGGTTGTGGTTGGCTCTGCTGTTTTAGTTGGCACTCCTGTAGTTGTGGTCGGTGCTGCAGTGGGCGTGGTTGGCCTGCCGTTGTAGGTAATCCTCCTGTAGTTGTGGTTGGTGCAGCTGAAGTTGTGGTCTGTGATGCTGAAGTTGAGGTTGGTGTTGATGTTGTTGTTGGGGCTGCTGGGTTGTAGTTGGTACACTGTAGTTGTGGTCTGTGCAGCTGTAGTTGTGGTTGGAGCAGTAGTGGTTGTGGTTGGAGCAGTTGTGAACACTTGGCGTAGCTGTAGTTGTGGTTGGTGCAGTTGTGGTGTGACTGGAGCAGCCTGTTGTAGTTGGTGCTGCTGTAGTTGTGGGGTTGGTGCGTGTGGTTGTGGTTGGGGCTGCTTAGTTGGCCTTGTAGTTGTGGTCTTGCAGCCGTAGTTGTGGTTGGTGCAGCTGTGGTTGTGGTCGGTGCTGCTGTTG